>ML685865.1:4941179-5079675 GCA_007922175.1 Pelusios castaneus
TGTTCCGCGATAATGCTACCACTCTCGTTCGGAGTGGTTTAACTGTTGCGCGGCAAGAGGGTGTTGCCGCGCAACAGAGAAATTGCTCGTGTGTACTCAAGTGGCTTTATTGCGTGGTAAGGAGCCTTACCACGCAATAAAGTGATCGTGTGCACAAGGCCTAACACAATTTGGTCTTTGCTGGGTAAGAACCATGTTCTAGTACTATGTGTCACTGCTCAAGGCAACTGCACCTGTATTCTCTCTCTATGGTCCGGCAAGGACAGCCACTCTCAAGTGCCTGGCTCCCACGCTATCATCTTTCTCTAATCTGCCCAGAGTATTTCCAGGCTGAACAGTTCCTGCCTTCACTGTGTTATTCCCATTAAAATACAGTCTGTATACAGGTCTGCTTGCTTTCTCTTCAGAGACTAAGAAGCATAGTTGCCCACAGTTATAAGTTACCCACAATTCTATCTAAGCAAACCTATTTTATTTTTAAGGAAAAAGCACTGGAAAGAAAACACATTCAAAACAACAAAAGAACCTACATGCATGATCACCCACTCACTCCAATATGGGCTCTGGTAGAAGCAGTCCTTCAGTACCCCACCCAGCGATTTTCCTGCAGTATCAGGATCATCAAACTATATGCTCAGAATAAGAACTCCGACTTATGGGGGATAAGGAGGCAAAGTCTTTCTCTTCCCTTTCCTAAGGATTGAGGCACTCCATAACAAAAGTCCTGAGTCAATTATTTATTTATTTATTTTGTGCTGGTCTCTGGAGAATCCAGTCTGAATTTCTGAAGAGGGCCTGAATAAGTAATCCGTCAGACAGTGGCTCCCCTCCCTCAGGTGAAGCCTCAGAAAGGGTGATAACTGGAAGAATTACGTTAGCATACCCTCTTCTCCTAGAGAAGTTACAAACAATCTCACAGTAACACAAACAATTGCATTTTTAATAGACCCGAAGAAGTATTAAATTTAATGTAACGAGGTTTAATTTAATTAAATAAGGTTTATCCAGGATATTGCCATAACTGTCACACCATGCTACAGCCCTTTGATCGTGTCTAGACTAGGATTTAAACATAGTGCTAGCATGTTAATGCAGTTGAGTCTAGCACAGGCAAGGCAGTGTATGCTTAACCTGATCTGGTTGTGTTAAAGCTTGAGCTTAAGCTGCTCTCAGGTACGTCTACACTGCAGCTAGGAGGTGTAATTTCCATCTTGGGGAGACATACACATCCTAGCTCTGCTCCAGGGACTGTGCTAAAACAGCAATGTGGCCGTGTGAACTTTAGCAGTTAGCACACTAAACAGTGATGTGGCATAGGCAGCAGCTCAGACTAGCCATCGGACAACACACTTAGGATCTTGATTGAGCTTGAATTCTGGAGCCTACCTAAGCCACCACGGTCACATTTAGCTATTTTTAGTCAGAGCTAGCATATACACATCTACCTGGAAATTATAGCTTCCAGCTGCTGTGTAGACATATCCTAACTCAACCAGTGATGAGGGATAACTGCCTTGTCTGCATTACACTGAAATGTATTTGCTAATACCACAGCTTTCAATCCTACTCTAGTCAAAGTCCTGAATATCAAGGATATAACATGCTCTTATAATAGGTCAGAACATTTCTTAGTCCTCTTCACTAACAAGACTAAATTACAGTAAAACATGTAGCTCTGACATGGCAACCTTTGTAGTGCAAGTAGGTGTCCAAACTTCAGCACTGGAAAAGGGAAGGTGAAATAAAAAGTGATATGTGGGAAATTAGATAGTACATTTTGTAAATCAACATATATCTATCTAATCTTCAGCAGGCATTTTTCAGTGCCCCAGAGGTATCATGTGAGACCTGCTTCTCATTTATTCTAGGTCTCTCTTCAGTGCCATGTGATGTAAAAAGCCCTTATGATAAATGAAATCCAAGCCCATATATAATTTTTTGGCATTAATGCTATAACATTTATCCCTCAGACTGAAATATGCATCAGAAATTCAGCTATACGGTAAAACCATTGTTTTAAAAATAATGTTGCATAGTGTTTTTTGTTGTTGTTGTTCCTTTTTCAATGTGCATTGAATTGTAGCTGTGCCAGGATTAACAAGTCAAAACTCAGATAGATTAACTTATTTGCATGCAATAAAAGGTTTATAATGGACATTTATGGAAACCTTCTATAAGCACAAATTAAACTGATGAATGGAAAAAATTTGTCAACTCACTCATCAGGCTAGTTAAACTGTTCCTTTATTAATTATTATTATTATTATCATCATCATATTCTAAAGTAGTTTTCAGCAAACTTAATGATACATATTGCAGCAAACACTACATTTGGTTTCCACTAGTAACTAAAGCTATGCCAGATCTCTGTGCACCTTATAAAAACACAGTCTTTGGGAAAAATGCCTCCTAAACTTCTGATTCTGAATAACTGTGAAGGATAAGTGAATTTGGAGTCCTTAGGAAAAATATATTTTTGAGAATACCTACCATCTGAAATTAGAGGAGAGATTTATCATTGTATTATTATTATTTATAGAGCTCCAGCTGCACTTGGTGCATCACAGATGTGCCAGGGCCCCACTATGCTAGACTTTGTGCACACAGAACAAAAAGACAGGTGGGGGATTATAAGGAACTAATGGGACAATATTGGTCAGCATAACAGGTCGT
Source organism: Pelusios castaneus (assembly GCA_007922175.1). Classification (NCBI taxonomy): domain Eukaryota; kingdom Metazoa; phylum Chordata; order Testudines; family Pelomedusidae; genus Pelusios; species Pelusios castaneus. Next base: position 4,943,853 of record ML685865.1, read on the forward strand.
GGCTCAGATTTGATCGCTGGGGTATCAAAGATGATAAGTCTCATAGACTTTAAGGTCAGAAGGGACCAGTATGATCATCTAGTCATTTGGCTTGTGAGAAGAACCAAATATGGCCTTGTCCTTGCTTTGAAAAAGAAAGAGTGTGTTCCTAACTTCAACAGAGTCCTGTGGCACTTTTAAAGACTAACAGATTTATTTATCACGTGAGCTTTCGTGGGAGAAAATCCCACATCGCCAGATGCTTTGAAGCGTCTGATGAAGTGGGATTTTCTCCCACGAAAGCTCATGTGATAAATAAATCTATTAGTCTTTAAAAGTGCCACAGGACTCTGTTGTTTTTCTACAATAGACTAACATGGCTACCCCTTTGGAATTTTCCTAACTTCAGTTAGCTGAACTGAGGTGAAATCCTAATAAGCAAGACAGTTTGTAATTGGCACTCGAGTTACCAGGTCAGGTTAATCCTCCCCTAACAGATCGTGTTAAAGACTATTAACTTACCATCCACCCTTTTCCCCCACTGGTGGGTCCCCTTTCTCCTGGGGCCCTGCCCTCCATCTGGGGCTGCGCCCCCCTCCCCCCCAGCCTAGGGGCCTGGCCCTCTGCAGGCAGGCTAGCATAAGGGGGGGGGAGGTCCTAGAGCCACAGGCCAGTCCGGGCCCAGCTGGTTGGCCCCTGGGGGGCGGTGGGGCTGACTGGCATACGTGGTGTGGCTGCCAATGCAGCCCAAAGGCTGCGCCAGAGGCCGTACTCCTTGCCAGCTGGACCCCACCCCCTGGAGCGGAGAGAACAATTGCTCCGACCCTCCCCACCCCACACACACCCAGGGGTGGACTGGCCGCCCCAGGGGTGCAGTTGGAGCACAGAACCTGGCCTCTGGGCTGGCCTCCCCAACCCCCCACCCAGTACTGGCAGGGTGGAGGGCCCCCACATTGTGGCGGGCCCTTGGGCATGGGCCCCATAGGCCCATGCGGTAATCCTCCTATGCTTCCTTTAATGTGCATCTGAAACTCTTGCCATTTCATTATACCAGCAGTAGAGTCAATGTACAACAAAACCATGTTTTTTTCCGGTTCTAGAATTAAACTTTCATATAACAAGTGCTTTATATCGGATTTTAGACAACTATGTTCCTTCCAACGTGTCACATATTTGGCTTTTTAAATTAAATTTTCAGACAGACTATCAGAAAAAATGTTAGAAAAATGTTCTAACAAAATTGTTGGATTTCAGAATGCAGGATGTTCTGTATGAGAACACTGTCCTCTTTAATGTAAATAAATTAGAACAGGTTTTCTACACATCCAAGTACACCTTTTAATTTAAAACTTTTGTGAAGGACTTGAAACCAAGAATAAGGGATTTAAATCATCAATTTTGGCTGTAAACTTTCCATAGAAAAGACCAGGTTTTCTTCTGTCTCATATGGAGCACCAAGAAGATTGTTGCCACTTAATAATAGAATGAAGGAAGGAACTCAAGTTCTTTCCAATTCAGAGCATAATTTTCTTCCAACTTTTAGCAACTGTTGTTGAGCCAAATACTCCAGGCTTAGCGCTTGCGAATAATCCTCTAAAACTGCACACTCTGTTAGTTTTAGCTAGAGACGTCAACTAGTAGACGGTCTGATAAGGAGTACTGCAGACTTGGTGACCAGAAAAGAAAAATGCTACTTTTTCCTTTTAAAGCCTCTGACGCCTGCCCACTCCTCCTCCCCTCCAAATATGAAGCTGAGTTCAGCAAAGACTTCCCTGATTTACTTACTGCTTTTTCAGAAACATTTCTAAACTCCCGTAGAAACCCCCACTCCTCTTTAATGTGTTCTAGTAGCCTCTGACGAACCAGTCAGGAGAAGTTTTTAGAATCCTGACTAGATGAAAGCTGTTATTCTTTGCTTGACTAACCTTTCCACAGACACTACAGACTTCACTGTCTGTCATCTTGATGTGAAGACTGAGTCATTGCTGCATGATAACAAAGGCTCCAAATGATAGCATTCATGGTGGCTCAGGCACTGCCAAGAAATATAGCTTGTCAGAGAAACGAGAGAAACATGAAGCAAGGAGATTAACATCAACAGAAAGGGAGTAGATAAATACAAGAATCCAGTGAAAACAAATCCAAAAGGAAAAACAGCATGGAAAGAAAATGTTGAGAGAATCGACCCATTGAACAAATTAGATGGAGTCAGGACTTGTCTTCACGCAGACTGAAACCAAAATAATGAAGTTTCAAAGGGGTAGCCGTGTTAGTCTGTTGTAGAAAAACAAACAGAGTCCTGTGGCACTTTTAAAGACTAACAGATTTATTTATCGCATGAGCTTTTGTGGGATTTTCTCCCAGGACAGCTCATGCGATAAATAAATCTGTTAGTCTTTAAAAGTGCCACAGGACTCTGTTTTTCCAAAATAATAAAATCAGTTTTAATTCACATCCTCAATTATTTTGATAAGTCTGCATATGCACACAAGGGCCCCAGTTCGGTGTAACTTTTGTAATAAGCCCTCTGTAAAATGTAGATTTGCTTAACAGAGGTAGAAGTCTGAACAAAACAAACAGGAAATATGTAGACTCAAATAATGCTATCCCCACTAGTTGTTACACTGGATTTTCTTGACTAGGATAAAATGTGTAGTTAGACTGTATTAGCTGAAATTCTAGTGTAGAAAAGGCAAGGTGTACTGTACCATATTAAGCTGGTTGACTTGAAGACCCTGGAATTTTAGCATGAAATAGAACATGCTAAATAATGCATTGTAAAACAAATGCTCTTATGTTTCTAGTCAAGATAGTCCCCAGTGAAACTGAAGGACAACAGAGTCTTGTGGCACTTTTAAAGACTAACAGATTTATTAATCGCATGAGCTTTCGTGGGAGAAAATCCCACTTCGTCAGACGCTTTGAAGATCTTGTGTATCTTATGTAATGCAAGTTCATTTTTCAGGTTAGTAAAAGGCCTGTCACATCCTTAAACCCTAATGCACACCTTCTACTGATTCCCTACAGATCCAAACCCCAGGTTTTGGGGCTTGATACAACTTCTTAGATCCTGGGGGTCTTGGGTGTCTTCCAATTGACTATAAGAGGAGTTGAATAAGACTCATTCTGAAGACTAAGACACCCAACTATTTTTGAAAAATAAATTCTTGCAAAGGGTATACTGTTTGAGTTATTTCTTTTTGCATGATACATTGTTTTTATTTTACAAGTCTTCTTGAGCGCTTCTTCTGTTCTGCATTCTCCTTCCTGACAGAGAGCAACATTTAATTTTAATTGCTGACTAGGAATTTCAACAGTAATGTTCACCTTCTTACATAAACTAAATCAGCACAACCATAAATCCTCCATTTAGCTCAGGATTACATTTGGCACTCATGAATCAAGTGTGTGAATCATTTAAAGTCCTCAGATAAATTGAAAAATAAACACGTTCATCATGGTAGAAAAGAGCCCCTACAATTATCTGAAGACTAAAGAAAATGCCTTGTCAGGAGAGATTTAGAGAGTTCAGTCTGTTTAGCTTGTCAAAAAGAAGATTGAGAGGTAACTTGATTACAGTGTATAAGGACTTTCACAGTGAGAAAACAGCAGGTAGTAAAAGACTCTAATTTACTGGAGAAAGACATTACAAGAACCAGTGGCTGAAAGCTGAAACCAGACAAATTCCAATTAGAAATAAGGCACAAATTTTTAACAGTCCGGGTTATTAGTCTTTGAAACAAAAGGGTAGTAGTGGATTCTCCAGCTCCTGATGTCTTCAAATCAAGACTGGCTGCATTTCTAGAAGTGATGCTTTAATCAAACAGTGAGTGAAATTTAAAGCCCTGTGATATACAAGAGGTCAGACTAGATGAGCTAATGATGCCTTCTGGTCTTAAACTCTACAAATGGCTTCAAAGATTTTATACAAGTAATAGTTAGAGCTGGTCAACATTTTTTGAATGAAATATTTTAAAATCAAAGCCGTTTCATTATAAAATGCCCTTTATTGAAATGGGATGGAAATACTCATTTCCTTCAAAAATATTTTTTATTTGGTGGCTTTGTTGGGGAGGAAAAAAGTGTCTCATTTTCCCATTTCTCTCTTCTCCCCCACTTTTTCTTCCACCCAGAGGAAAAAGGAAGGGGAAGGAAATGAAAGACAAATACAAAATAAACGTGAACATGGCTGTGAAAGATTTCTTATAAAACACAGAATTGTTCCTTTTTAAACCTGTGAACCTAATATTTTAATTAAAAAAATACATTAACATTTTCCAGCCAATTTCATGGTAGCCTCATGTTTTTTTCCCCCCAGTACCCAAGGAACACCCACATGCTTTAAATCCCTATAGCTTGTTTTAGAGCAAGAGAAAGGCAAGAACAAAATCTGTGAGAGCACAGCGTGTGCCTTCTCTAACATGCTGCATCATTTCTGTCTCACAAAATGCCAACTGGCCCTGACGACAGCTGCACTAAGAAATTTTAAAAGTTCAATATAGAGAAAACACTCATAACACAACACAGTATCTAAATTAAGAAAGAAAGATTGACTCCTGTAATATAGGCAATATAGTTTTAGAAAAATATCATTAGGATGGGCATTAAAGAAAATAAAGCTAGAGGACAAGATCTTCATTTCTGCTCCTACCCCTTGGTGCTGTATAAATAGGCTGAGGAAGCATAAAAGGATCCTAAAAAGCCCCATATTCAGCTGTGGAGAATTCCCCAGATGCAGGCCATGTGCTGCCACCTAAGGATCCCTGGTAATCTCTGGAATAGTGGGTGTAGTAGCAGTGTGACCGGGACCTGGCCAGGAAGACTGCATGCAATGCAGCAGCTATTTTCGATAGTGCTGCGGGCTACACAATCAGCCCATGGATGCTGGTGGTCTCTGTTGTCCCCCAAGGCAGCCTAGTCATTTTAGCCCCCCATTTTTCAGGGCTGTAAGTTCTGTGCTCACTCATTATATTTATACAATTCTCTTAAATGTTTAGTCCAGCAATTTCCTAACAAGTACCAATGCCAACTCTACAGGTGATATTGCTCATGTAAAGGGCACCACCTCTTTGTGTGGACCCTTGTAGAGTTCAGATAGGCTCCGCCTAGATATGCAAAGGCAAAGTCCAGTAGCATGGGGGGGAGCTTATGAAATGGTGCTTGGTGTGCTGCTGCTGTGCACTCCCAGCTGAGCTGAGTGTGAGCACTGGCAGGAGATAAATGCAGACCTAGATTCCCTAGAACCAGCTGCCAGGGAATGAGGGGGCTCCCCCCACCCCCAGGCTTCCTACTGAAAGAGCTGAGGCTGAAAAACTGTCTGCAGCCCTAAAGAAGTTGGAGAGGGCAAGGCTAGGGATTATGACCCACACCTACCCCCTAGAGCTACACATAGGAGACCCCAGCTCAGCTGTAGCCAGAGCTAACAAGTTCCCTGACATACCTGGTACTGCACTGAGGTAAGTAAAGGAGGGTGGGGAGTTAACAGTCTCCTAGAGATGGTGGAGGGGGTGGAACTTGCTTGGGTCAGGGATCCCCCCCCCCCAAGTTTTCTGCTGATGAGGCTGAAAAAGCTGCCTCCAGGGTGACAGAGTGATATACAACAAGACTAGTAGCAACTGCACATGGGTGGATTTTATTGAAGGCAGGGGAAGGCAAGGCCTTCCCTGATTGGCTGTGGTGGCCCCACCTCTTTCCTTGCTGCCTGCCCTGCATGCTGGGAAGATAAAAGCTTTTATGGCCCATGCAGCTTGGTTACCTCAGCTGCCGGGGATCTACTTGCATGGAGCATATAAAGCTCAGCTTGCCATGCCCTCAGGCAGTGGTGGATTTAGGTGTCTCTAAAGGCTGGAAGTGTCATGTGACTTTTGTGAAGCCATTTGGTCTCCATCTTACTATTAGAGCAGGCTTGTCCAACCTATGGCTCGTGGGTCAGAATCCAGCCTTTGGGATGCCTGAGAGCAGCGGCCAGGTTGAAGCTGGGGGAGGGTCGGGGAGCGAGAAGCAGGATGGGTGGGGAGCCAGCAGGGAACCGGAGATCGGGCAGCTCTTTGAAAATTATTAAAGAAAATGTTTTAAATTTTATGTGATGTGTAAACAGAAGAGAAGGTCAGTTTCCATTGCTGCTTCCATTTATTAAGTACTGATCTTTGTAATGCTCTTGGGTTGCTTTACGTTAAAAAGTCTTCAATTTCATATATGCTAATTTTATATTAATTTTTCATTGCAAGTTGCATTCCTATTTCCATTTACTAAGTGCTGATCTCTGTAATTGCTCTTGTGTTGCTGTACAATAACTCAGGCTGGAAGGACATAATGAGTGGGGTGCCACAGGGATCTGTCCTGGGTCTGGTTTTTGTTCTACATTTTTATCAATGACTTAGATGATAGCATAGAGAGCAAACTTATAAAGTTTGCAGATGATACCAAGCTGGGAGGGGTTGCAAGTGCTTTGAAGGATAGGATCACAATTCAAAATGATTTAGACAAACTGGTGAAGTGGTCCGAGATAAACAGAATGAAATTCAATAAAGATAAGTGCCAAGTACTCCACTTAGGGTTGAACAACCCACTGCACACATACAAAATAGGCAATGACTGCCTAGGAAGGAGTACTGCAGAAAGGGATCTGGGTGTAATAGTTGACCACAAGCTAAATATGAGTCAGCAGTGTAATACTGTTGCCAAAAAAAGCAAATGCCATTCTGGGGTATATTAAGAATAAGACAGGAGAAGTGATTCTTCCACTCTACTCTGTACTGATTAGGCCTCAACTTGAGTACTGTGTCCAGTTTTGGGAGCCTCATTTCAAAAAAGGATGTGGAGAAACTAGAGAATGTCTAGAGAAGGACAACAAAAATGATAGAGATCTGGAACATTTGACCTATGAGGGAAGATTCAAAGAGCTGGGTTTGTTTAGCCTAGAAAAAAGGACACAGAGGGAATATGGTAACACTTTTCAAATACCTAAAAGGTTGTTAAGAGGCAGAAAGAGAAAAAGTATTCTCCTTAATCACAGATGGGAGGACAAGAAGCAACGGGCTTAAATTACAGCAAGGGAGGTTTAGGTTGGACATTAGGAAAAAAATTCTTTAACTGTCAGGGTGATTAAACACTGGAATAAGTTGCCTCAGTAGGTTGTGGAATCTCCTACATTGGAGGTTTTTAAGAGCAGGTTAGACAAACACCTGTCAGGGATGGTTTAATGGGAGTACTTGGTCCTGTCATGAGTGCAGGGAACTGGACTCAATGACCTATCAGGTCCCTTCCAGTTTCTATGATTCTGTCTTCAGTTTCATATATGCAAATTAAGAAATCATGGTATTTAACTATGTAAATAAGGTTTTTTGCAAGTTTTATTCAGATTATTAGTTCTTCATTGCATCTTTACCTATGTATATATGTGTGATGGCTCTGCCTCCCAGCCCCAGGCAGGGTGGGGCAGGCAGCAGTCTCTCACCCAGGGGAAGGGCGAGTCTCTATATACAAACACAAGCCTGGCCCCAGGCAGGGCGGGGCAAGCAGCAGTTTCTCAGTCAGGAGTGGGTTTTAGGGCAGGCAGGAGAAAAGAATACCACCAATCAAACCACAGTGGCTATAGCAGGATGGTTCCAATGCACCCAGGGGCTCCGGGGTATCCCTGGTGTAGGGCAGTGGGGTTTCCACCGCAACACGCTGCCCCAGGGTATGGTCCACAGCCACTGTGAGACCACCGGGCCAGGCAGCTCTCCCTCTCCCCAGGGTACCTGGTTCCCATCTCCTAGGGGACGCCAGGGTACTTTGCCGTTGGGAAGTTCCCAAACCCATCCACTTCATCGGGTGGTGGCAAGGCTGGCAGTGTCTCATCCAGGTCTCAGCGGAGGGCAGCTGCTCCAGGTCACAGGGGCCATCGGGCAGGGCCAGTGCATAGGGCTCCGGGGCAGCAGGTGGTTCCCAGGGGTCATCAGCCAAGGGTAGCTACTCCAGGTCACAGGGGCCATCCGGCAACTCCGAACCCCAGGGCTCTGGGTCAGACGGTTGGTTGTTCGGTACAACCAGGGGCAGTTGCTCCCTCTGGTCCCAGGGGGCTGGCATCTCCTCAGCCCGGCTGGGTACATGCCAATCAAGGCGGTCCTCTGGGCCCCAGGCAGTAGGAAGCCAGGGCCGCGGGGCATCTAGCCCTGGGGCAGTGAAGCACAGTGCTTCCCCAGTGCTGGCTGGGTCTTCTCGGAGGGAGAGGGCCACCTTCTTATACTGCCCTGCTGGGCCCCACCCACTTGCTTCCTGTCAGCCAGGATTGGTGGCCCAGGGGATTGGCCTGCCCTCACTGTCTGTCTCCGAGGGCAGCCATATTCCCTGTCCCTTATAATATGCAAATATAAAGATTTATCATTTATTTTTTCATTGCCCTTTCTGTTAGAATGTAATACACGTTTTTCTCTTTAGTTTATTTATTTTTTTGTTATGGTATGGGGCCTCTAAATCTTGACATAGCTTAGGGCCTCAGCATGTCTTAATCCAGCCCTGCCCTCGGGCACTGTGAGACTGACAAGCAGCCTTCTTAGCAAAACAAAAAAGGAATCTTCTCTTCTCTAGTCCAGTCTCAAATTTCAATTTCGCTGCATGGCAGGGCTCCCAGACTGCCTGCCCCTATTCTGAGTGGATTGATTCCTGCCAGATGGGTGTTTTCCTTCTTCCTCTTGCCTCCCAGCCTGTTCAGTAAGCAATTCATCCCTTCTTCCTTCAAAGACAGTCTTTTGTTTTCCAGGTAAAGGAAATGGTAAGTACAATGTAATGAAGAAGCAGCATGGCTTGGTGTTGAAAGCAGAGTGAGGAATGTGAAGATATGAGGGTTTATAATGGCCCCCGTCACAGACTTGCATTGTGACATTGGCCCACAATCATTTAAGGCTTGATCTCAAGGGGAGTCTTTCTATTGATTTTTAAAAGGCATTCAGCCCATGCCTCAGTTTCCTCATTCAAAAAACAGGGATAAGGCTTGCCTGTCTCAGAGGAATATTGTGTAGCTTTCTTCATTGTTGGGTGCTTTGAGGTCCTCGGATGGAAAGTGCTCTAGAAGTGGTAAGTGTTTCCACAATTAACCTTTCATTCATATGTACTTCTGGATCACAGGAGACTTGGATTTTATGGGAGTCCTCTTCCCACTGATACTGGAGCAAATTGCCAGAACAGGAGTGTGGGAGAGGTATAAAGGGGGGACACAAGGGCACACTTCCATTATTACCTTTCAAAGTGGGAGGCATGAGAGCTGAACAAGACAAGATGCCACTAGGGCAGCTTTGTGCTCTGTGCAGAGGGTGGGCCGTTCCCCAGATCAGGGGCAGCAGAGCAATGAATGACCAGGAGAAATGGATCCCCCTCCACCTGGCTCAAAGCCCTGGGGAATGTTTCTATGAGGTAAGTAGCAGGCTGGTGGTGACAATTAGGGGTAGGGGTGGGGAGGTTGGCTGGGGTTGACGGGAGACAGTGTTTTGGGGAATGCTCAGTGCTGTGAATGTGCCTGGGGTCTGCCAGTAGCAGTACGGGGTTGGGGGGGGCGAGCAGAACGGGGAGAGGAGGGCTAGGGTAGCATTGCAGCAGCACGAAAGCCAGAGCAGCACCAGGGCAGGAACATCAGTTGGCAGCTCCTCCATGGAGCCGTGAGCATGGGTGTGTACTTGGCGCGGTTCACCCCTCGCTCCAACACTTGCCCCTTCTGAGGCGTGAAAGAGACCCTGCAGCATGTATATCTGGAATGCACCAGGCTGCAGCCCCTCTTCCGGTTCCTCCAGAACCTGGCTGCAATTCTCCCCACATGTTTTTGTACAAACACCCCATCTGTGGCCCCCCAAAGTTGCCAGACTGCCTCGTCAACCTCCTCCTGGCCCTTGCCAAGATCACCATCTACAAAACCAGGAAGAAGAGATTGGCTGGGGGGGTGGGGTCTCTGTGACTGGGGTCCACTGGCTCCCTCAACACCTTCCAGGAGCAGTGTGTGTTGTCCAGGGTCCTCTGCTGGTGTCCCCTTCAGAGTCCCTCATTTTGAACCTTTGATCCCCATGCCCACCCCTGTTCATTAATTATCTCCCACATTCAGTTGAATATGGGCCCAGTGCCTCCTCCCCTTAGGCTGGGGGAAGGATTTTAGCAGTGGGCGGGCACAACCCAGCATTCAAATAGTAGCACCAGGGCAGGAAGGATTATGTGTGAGCATTTGGCTCGTGGCAGAGGTTACCCAGTGACCCACCCGGTCTTTCTGCTGAGATATGGAGCTTCTCCCCCAGCTTACCTCCTCTCACATGGCTGTCTGCACCCCTCCTTCCTTCTGCCCAAACTTCCTGTCTCTCTCCCAAGCTTCCTGGTGGGGATGGAGTCTGTTTACACTTGTGTGTAGGCCCAATCACTGCCCCTGTCACCCAGGGAGGGAGGGAGGAACAGGCTGAGTGGATCAGTCATCCTACAACAGCCAGCCCCCACTGCACACTGATCCAGTTCCTGCCTTTGGAGGGGCACATAGGCAACTACCTGGGAGGGGAGTAGAGAGGTTAGGTAGGGGTGGAGGAAGGAGAAGAGAGGAGGAAATTGGTCAGAGAGCCATGCAGTGACTATGGTGAGGGTTAGGGGAAGAGGCCTGGGGTGGGACTTGGTCCTTGGGTGGGTATGGGGGCAAGCCAGGGTTCAGGGAGCTTGCTTCTCCAAGAGAAAGCTTCAAAAACCACCCATGCAACTGCGCCAATTAAGGTTGCCAAACTGTTCCATTATAAACCTGGGTTTATATTCTGAATTTTAAGAAAGTCATCTTTTGTATTCAAATTCCCCATGGATGATTCAAAAATGTGAATTTGTTTTGTTTTTTTAAGTCTGAGCATATTTTTGCATGGGGAGTGCTGGGAAATGTGGCACTTAAGGAAATTCTGTCCACTTCCCCCAAGAAGAGAACTAAAATTATCAAGTATAAAGTTTCATAGTTCAGACATATAAGGAACTGTGAATGAAGAGGACATGCTTGCAAAGCATGGTTTATAAGTTTATTCATGTGTAGTAGGTATTTTACCCTCAGGGAATGGGGGAGCACGTCCATTTTCCTGGTAACTGACATCAGCCTCTGTCCTGTCATGTGTTTCCTGCGGGAAATCTCTTGGAGCTCAATGAGGCTGTGTGCAGGTGTACAAACATAGCAACCCCATGGTATTTCTACATTAGCAATTTAGGTTGACTTAAGGATCCTTAAGTTGACCTAAATTACTCTGTCTACACCTGACTTTCATTAAGTTGACTTAAGAAATTCCTTAAGTGGACAATGAAAGCTTAAGTTGACTTAACAACCGCCCATTAGGTCAACTTAAAGACAGTGTGGATGGGGAGTAACCTTTAAGTCGACTTTATTAAGTCAATTTTGTATACCGCTACACTGTTTAACGTCCACCCTCGGGGTGTTATTCATCGAGGGTTGCGAGCGGACGAGGGGTTCTTTGTCCACCGGGATAATAGCCCGGCCTTGATCTGATGGAAGGGAGGAGGCACTGACATGTACATCAGTAGTCAGGGGAACCAGATTATAAAGGGTTGAACCGATCCAGCCGATAACCCAGGTGATCATTACAGGAACTAAATACTGTTCCCAGAGGAGAGGTAGCAAGGGGGGTAGAGGGGTACTAGGGATTAACAGTACCAGGGAAAACAACAATGGAATGAGGAGAGTTACAAGCATAAGATGTTTAATGCAGATCATCATGAGTACAATAAAACTTATGCACTTCTTTTCTGTTTGTTGTACACTCTTTTTAACTGTTACATACTTGCAAGGTTTAATGATTTAGTGTTATGCTATAGTGTTGTTATGCTGCAGCAGGGCTTAAAGATCAAAGTAAATGCGCATTATTAACTGTTTAATTGCTAAAACTATTCTTATTATACTGCGATTGCCCCTACCTTTAAAGGGGATTGCAGTCTATCCACCTGAACTCCCAGGCTGGGGTGCTAAACTACTTGTTCCCTAACCTTATACCTACCTCCCCATACTCTTGGGGGCGAGGGTGCTAAACTACTTTAGCCCTAACACCAGGACTTGGGGTGCTAAAAACTTTTGTTACTATATCAAGTTACTTATATACTTGTTACTTATATACCTGTAGCTATTTTTGAACCAGTGTTCACCGAGGCCTGTTGGTGATTTCTTAATACTCACTGAACTCCTTGCCAACGTGTCAGTTTCATCACCTTTGGGGATCAGGTGCTGACCTTTCTTTGATGAGCTCGGGCCAACGTGCCAGCCCAGTCAGCTTCAAGACTGGGACCTGACCTTTCTCTGGCTTCTCTGAACAGACCCCACTTGCTATCGTAGCCAAGGCCACGGGGCATCTTGAATCTGTTCAACCCTGTCTGATATGACTATCTTTGGGGCTGATATTTATAGGGTTTTTGCCCTCCATGCCCCTCCTGTTACAGAGGTTCCCATACATTTTTCCTTTGCAACATAGGCTTCGGTTCCCATACGTCTCTGGAGTTTTGGCAACGTTGCTATCTTCCATAGGCTCTGCAACATTGCTATCAGTTTCCATACGTTCTGTACCTTGGCAACGTTACCACGCTTATGCGGGGGGCTAGATGCAACATTGTTAACTGTTCAAGGTTGCAGGTGCACGCTATGTGACATCTGAGTTCTTGGCATTGGTTCATGTGAGCTATTATGCTAAGGGCCTTTGAAAACTGGTTCAGGCTTGGGCCTATACTAACAAGCTACTACTTCTATAACTATATAAATTCAATAATATAAAGTCCCATTCCTAAACCCACTTTCTACAAATTTCAGGCCAGTTAAGTCGACTTAACAAAGTGGACTAAGTCGACTTAACTTTAAGTCGACTTAGTCCACTTTGTTAAGTCGACTTAATAAGGTTGACTTAAAGTCAACCTTATTAAGTTGATTTAACAAAGCCGACGTAACTTTTTCTAGTGTAGACATACCCAGAGAGATTACTGAGTCCCTGCATTCCACGGATGAAGCCACAGGCTCTTGCATGGTGGAACAAACATCTGGGAAGCATCCAGACAAGCCTTTGCAAACGTTAACCATCTTGATTTAACTGGCAATCAGTTAACTCCAGTGAAAATCTCTACTGTAGAAAAGCCAGGTTCTATGTGGGTAACAGCTCCAGTGCAAATAGAAGGCCTGGTGCAGTGGGGCTGAAGAGCAAGCCTACCCTGCATGTATCCTGCAGCAGTGACTCCTGGCTCCAGGCACTGTGATCTGGTGCACAGGGTTGCAGTGTGACTCAAGTTTGGATAGGCGGCTACTCCTCCATCACGGTGATAGACAGAGAGGTGCTGGGCCAAAACTGAATGATGCTGCACATTGGCACCCACAAACAAATGCACATTATGCACGGTGTGTATCAATTGCAGGATCAGATTAAGGCATAGGAAAACTAGGCATACGCCATGGGTCCAAGTCCTTGGAAGGGCCCAATCTGAGCTCCAGATGGCTGGTGCAGAAGCTGGCCCAATGGCTGGGAAGAAGAGCAGCCCTGGGTGCCCTGCTGTCTAATCACATTTGGCCCACGGCCCTTGCACCATGATGGGGGCCCACAGGACCAAACCTGAGTGGCTCTGTGATCCTTGTGCACCAGGTCACAATTCCGCTCAGACAATTTTGGCCCTGGCGTGATGCAGGGCCACGAGGCCAAACATGAGTGGGCAGTGAGGTGGCCAGCACTGCTGCTCTGCTCCTCCTTGCTGCAGCTGTTAGGCCAGCTCCCAGACCAGGGCTCCCTCCTGCAGGCCTGTCTGACTTTGCCCCGCTGCCAGCAGCCCTTGTCCCCTCTGCTCTTCCTTTGGAATTTGCACAGTGACAGCCTTAAGACCTGCTACAAGTATGGGGAGCCGTGATGAGTGCCCACAGAAGGGAGCTGGCTGGAATAGGGACAGCAGAGTGCCTGAGAGGTGGGCACAAGGAAGTTTTGCCTAGCACAGGGGTCAGCAACCCAAGAGATAAGAAGAGCCATTTTTAAAAACTTCAATAGCCAAGTATTTTGAGAGCTACAAAGGGTGTAACCTCCTGGTGGGGGAAACTGGTCCAAGACACCTGCCACAGGGTCCCCTGGTGGTGGTGGGGGGGAGCCCAGAACCAGGAACTGGCCTCCCCGCAGGGTCCCCTGGTGAGGGGAGGAGGAGATGGAGCCCAGAGCCATAAGGAGGGCAGCCAAAGAGCCGTATGTGGCTCTGGAGCTGCACGTTGCAGACCCCTTGCCTAACATAAGATAAAAGGGTAGGTGTCGATGCCATGGTAGGGGACAGTGAGAAGGGTTCAGTTGTGTGTACCCTGCAAAAAATCTTCTGCGGGGCACCCTGGGCTTTGTGATCCTGTGTACTGGAGAGGGAAGCCAGACCCTGCCCTGTGGGACAGAAGCCACATCAGCAGCATTGGGGCACACATGCTCACACACCAGCTTCTCCCCTACGATACAAACATCAGGATTAGGGTTGCAATGCTGGGTGATGCTGAGGGTAGTCAGTGTCCCTTGGTGGAACAAGAAGGAAGTAGCAACAGAAAAGGAAGATGCTGATCTATAATTTTGCTCCCTCACCTATGAATTTGGGGTGGACCACCAAGAGACAAATGCAATTGGTGGGTTGCCCTACTAAAAAGTTTGGAAATTACTGCAATAAGTCACAAGTCCCCCCAAGATGACAATAGTTTGTCAAGCAATAGTACAGGTAACTAAATCCATATTTAATCTGCTTTTAATACACCATGAAACATGTCAATATGTCACAACATGTAATACAGAGAAAGTTTCAAAATATAGGACTTTTCTAGACAGTAATATAGCCTCAGCCATTCTCATTCACTTCTCTATAGAATAAAAAGCCCCTATACTTTCGTTATATATGGTCAAAGATCACCTGCCCTCAGGGCCCTACACATGTGGTTCTGAAAAAGGACATCAATCCACAGGCAATCCATTTTCTAAAAAAGAAACCGGAAACTGTTTCCATTACTTCCAAAGAAGCAAAATGAAAAAGGAAACAAACCAACAACTTTGGGTATTGCCTGGGAGATATAATCAGAAGGTCCCAAAATGCTTTCTAACCCCTGGTTTAACTTCACAATACCCATATCTTGATCAGCATTATTGCTTATTAACTGGGCTCATGCCCAAAGGCCCCCTCAGGTTCAGGGATCCATTGTGTTAGGTGCAGTACAAACAAGCAGGAAGATCCAGTCCCTGTAGCAAAAATCTACAGCCTGCTTCTGCAATGAGATACACACAGAGTGCTTTGTACTTCCGTGGTGCTCTCTGTACACTGGAATGCACTACCATACTTCTCATTTTAAACCTGTGGCCTAAATAGATAGAAGACAAATGAAGGGTATAGGAATGGGCTAAGCGCTAAAATATGCCACAGAAGGATCAGAATAATGATTGGCATACATCATGTCAATCTTGGATTGTTAACATATGTACACTGTCCCCACAGCCCTAGACCTAGCTACTCTTATTTCCTTTGTAGTCCCAATTTTACAGGTAAACTAAGGCACAGAAAGAATAAATATTTTCCCAGTGACCATGTTCTAGTGCCCAAATTAAAGTGATGGAATGTTCCACAGAAAAATTCAAAACTTTAAAAGTACTGCCATATTTTATCTAATTACAACAACAACAGAAGTTATAATGAAATAATTACCCCTAAAAAACAGAAGCAGGGCTGGCCATTGGAGAGTAAAACAGAGCAACCTCCTATCATAAGCTCTTGCTTACTCCTTGTGTCACAGCAGCAGTTTCTCTGTCATTACCTCCCCTGGATTGCTCAGCAAGTTCAGCTGGGCTCCTGGGCCCAGGCTTCTAACCTCATTGGAACTCCCTCCTGGCCTTGAAATTCATTTTTTTACCTTGCCCGTGTTGACCTAGAAGTCAGATAACTATCCATTGCCAGTGCCCTGTTCCCAAAAGACATATTTCCCAAGATGTCGTTTCTTTGCCATCTTCAGGAATTGCTATTCAAGTAATTGTGGCTCTCACTTGCTGGGTAAGCACTGTGGTATTGCCACAAGCAATATCTGGCACAGCCCAGTGCTGGAGAAGAATAGTTACAGCAGAGACCTGTGGAAACCTTACATAGTCAGTTGTTGGTTTGAGAGTAGGAGGGAAACTTGAAATCTTTCTAATACATGCCTCCCAACCTTAACTGCCACCAGGATACCTGACCAGTAGGTGAATGCAGAATCAGGGCAGGGGGAGGGAGTTCCTGGGACCCTCCAAGGGAACCTGACCTGCTGTGGGGAAGAAGGTGGTGAAGGAACCATTTACAAGTCAAATGTAAAGATGCTCTCATGTAATTATTTAGTACTTTGCATTACAAAAAGGGAGCTCACTTCTTACTCAAATATGATAGAGTGTGTTTATTAACCTCCATTGCTTCACAGTTTGCAACTCCATGAAAAAGGAGGCAGAAGAGGAATTTAATCAGTTTCCAAAGCTGTTTTATTATTAGCAGATGTGTAAACAAGTTGCTAGCTCTAAAGGGCAGGGCTGGTCTCCATTTTGTGGCCTATACAGCACCAAGCACAATGATAGCACTTAAAAAACCCAACAGCTGCCACCTAAACTGTCTTAGAAGAACATTTGTCTTGCCTAGAGAAGGTTGGTAAGAGCCTATTTCTTGCATCTTTTAGCGTCCAGTGTTTTAGGGATAAAAGCTGCCCACAGTTAACAGAGCAGAAACTGAATGCTGATTAATTACCTAATGAAAAGCAGGTGTAAACTGAACCACTGCTTAGGGGTGGCTTTTTAAAGCAAATATTATGAAGCAGCAAAAAGAAACATCCTTTGAAAGTGTAGTGATTCCTGTAACAAAAGCTCTCCTTTTCCTTCTACTTGGTTCTGCCTTTTGTTCCCATTCCTGGGCCAGCCAGCCCCCGACTTACCTTGTTTGTGTTATACCAAAAGTTGGAGAGGGACCCATTTCTGGCCCCTTGCACCTCAGAGGTGGAGTTCCAGGGCAGCTGCTCTAATGTGGTCAGGATGTCCATGTCTCTAGCCATCAGATGTGTCCCCAGGGGACTCTTCTGCAGGCAATGCCATGAGCAGGAGGGGACTGGTTGCTCTCAGTAGAGGAGATTGAAGACTTTACAGTCACTTCCTGGTTTGAGACAGTTTGGGAGTAGGAAATTCTGCTTGTATGACACACTCCTATGCACTTACTGCTATCCGGACACCACACAGGTGTATGACGAATCGGGGAGGGAAAAGAGCTACCGCTGGGGAACCTGCAGGTATTTTGGGGAGGACTATGGCTTGTTTTGTTGCCTATACAAGTTTGTAGCAGGAAACATAATAACAAAGCCATATGCAGGAACTTTCAGCTAGCTTTAGCGCTCCTAGCACAGCTCTCAGACCTTTCCCCCCCTCTGACTTCCCAGCGCCCTACCTCTGTTCTGTATCAGCTGCCTGAAAGTTTAACTCTTTCACAACCCCGAGCACTGACTCACTCCAGTAACTAAGGCAGGTCAGATTATTCATTGCAAATAAGATACCCAACAAATTTAGCTCTTTTTAGTACTGAATCATTTACATAGAGGATTTCTGTGAGCATATTTGTTATTTGTAAGTATTTGTCAAATAATTTCTGTGAACAGATGCCAGCTGATGGGGCTGTTTTCATGCTCCCACCTCACCTGTTTGTGATGTTTGATTAGTCCCCTGTACTGCATGATTTTGTTTCTGCTCATTGATTAGGTAAGTGAAAGTTTTTCAACAGTAGAGTAAGTACTAATCAAGAGCAAATGCCCTTGATGGTGCATGTAAGCCCTTTTTCATATGATCAGCCAGCTCTTTCTGTTAAGAACTAGCAGTTTCAGTAGGATGGTTTTGTATGTGAATGAAAGAGATTAAATTGGTGTGTGTGTGTTCACAAAGTGTAAATATCCTGGGTTTTATATGGGGAAACTAGTCAATTGGGGTTTGAAGGTGAAATCTGAAATTTCTCTGGACAACTTTTTATTACTGTAGTGGGGAAAAGATAGAAGGGGAGTTAAAGGGTTAAGAGTCTATTAAAGAAAGTCAAAATATTTGTGGGAGTGTTAGGACAGAAGAGTTCTGGGCGTGGCTGAGGGAAATCAAAGGAGTATAGACAAGGTCTCACTGAGTAGCAGAGAGAGCTCTCTCAGCTGAGAACCATAGGTAAAGCTGTTGCATCCCTAGGATTTGTAAGGAATGTAACAGCATAATCTGAACAGTTCTGAAGACATGAGTATTTGAGAACTAGAGAATTTTGGATACCCTTGGGCACTTAGTGTTTACACTATCCATCTCCCACTATACTGTGAGAAAACTCTTCGAATAATCAGGTTGGCATCTCTTTCTCATTCCATGCTGTTCCTCGGTTTTGTTGTTTTGCTGAGCACTGCTCCCAGAGATACGTACTACTACATCATTATTAGCAGTGCGTCCTTCTGAAACGTCTGTTGTAGGACACACATTTATCACTGGTGGCCTTTGAGGCTGCACTTATTATTTGTAGTGCAAAGCATCTCTGACCTCCACTAGGACCTCATTCTACTAGACACTGTACCCATACATAATGAAAATACAGCTCTTTACTGCCCTAAAGAGCATATAATCTAAATTTCAGATGACAGCCAACATGTGGCTACAACAACGTGATCTGCCACTACTGCTGTTTCATAAGAGCAGGAAGAGAAGAAATATCATTCATTGTTTAGTTCCGGAGCAACTAGTGGAAGTGAAGCACCTATCAAACAACAGGGAGTCTCCAGAGAAATGGATGACGAGAACAGGGCAGCGGGGGAATATGTCCAGAGGAGCAGGTCTGCAAGTGAACTTCCAACGGGTGATGGAGCATCATCTCCAAGGGAACTAAACAGCAAAGAAGGGGATACAGAGGCCCAAGTGATAGAAGCAGGAGGCAGAGAGAAGTGTGATTAGCTGTTTACAGAAAGGACAGAACACATGAATGCATTTAAGAAGCTAAAGATAAAATACAGACTGTTCTGTTACTACTTTTCTATGTAAGCAATTGCTACCAGAAGCCTCTGGGAGGACATCATAACGTCAGACTTGCTATGAAGCTGCGAACTTGCTATAGAACCATAGTTTTACGAACTGTTGCATAGCAGTGAACTCTGGGTTCTGAAAAGGAATGGAGGGCACCACACAGATGTTTTTTATTCACATGGTCTTCATCAGCAGCTCCAAATCAAGAGACAAGACGTGGTCAGAAATGAGGATATTCAAAACGGAACCTAGCAACTACCTCTGTCCTCACTGGTTCCGTTTCGGTGGTTTTCTCGGTGCGGACTAATTAATTAGGATGGAAAGCAGATGAATTCCAAGCATGTGTAGCAAGGAATGCTTTTTTGTGGCTGGCAAGTATGTGGGCATGAGAAGCTTCCATGGTAGGACAAGATTACTAGTGATAGACTTGAAGTGAATATACAACCAGGCCACCATCAATCCCGTTGATGCTCAATTTGCCATGATGTTGATGGAAAACATGCGGGATGCCTTTTCTAGAAATTAAATTATTCAGTATTACAAGGTTTGAGTGTGTCAAGCTACAAAACCCTGAACACAAAGGGAGGTTTGAAGGAGCATTTGAAGAAAAAGAAGCTTGGCAGTCTATGACAGGAAGACTATTCCAAACACCCTGTAAGTACAAACATAGTCAATACTAGCATTCCAGACAAACTGATATGCAAGCCTCAAAGTGATTTTTTTCATTGACCCTATTTCTAAATAGTGCTTATTCAGTTAAATGATTATTCGATATCAAGAAACATCTTGTTTCAGTGATTGAGTATACAGTCTAACTTGAAATACCAGTTTCTATGCTAACAATTCCTGTGAGTGCTTTGTAAATTCTGTAAATACATATGAATAAATAGGTATATTATACTGGATCTGTTTTTCTCTATTACATGGCTACATGAATAGATGCATATTATTTTTTAAATGTTGCATAATTGTGCTCTGGAGTCTAAGCTTGCATTTAAAAAAATGTCTCTAGGCATTTTGGTTTATGGTTGCAAAGGAGCCTTCAGAATGGGAATGGAGTGTAAACTGACACAGTGATATTTGCCTGAGTTTAGAAAGAGTTGAAATAATAGTTGTGGGAGAATTGTGAATAGCCCCCATTCTTCTGTTAACACAGAAGGCTAGGGACAATTTAAATGTCAACATTAGCTACTTCAAGGCAGATCACTTTAGCAGAAACATCAAGCTAATGTTCTTATTTGTCATTCTCAATTTGTAATTGTTGGATGTAATGGCAGATACAGCAAGCAGCTGCTAGGGTGAGAACACGAATTCAAACCCTGCTGCAATTCCCATATTTAAAGTCATCTCTGTCTGTCCCACTACCCAAAGAGGGAAGGGAAGAAGTTGATGCTTAGTGCCAGAAATCTCATCTTCTTGGATAACAAAAACTACCTCACCAAAACTACCTCTCATCCCTCCCTTCCTGGGTGTCAAAAGCCACATCAGTCTGCATCTCAGCTGCCAATAACTTCTGCAATGCAGTTCCCCATTTTCAAAAATGCTGAAATGGGCAGCACGGTGAAAATTTGGAGGCAGCATAAAATACATTGAATTGAATCTCAAAATAAACCCACAAGGCCATTGTCATAGATCACTCATTTCTCATCAGCTTATCACTTGAAATAAAAATGTGGCTGCGATCTTCCTCTTGCATAAAAAAATGCTGTTTGAACAGAGGTGGGGCAGGCTTTCGGTAGCTGAGCATTTTCCAAGCTGCTGTTGGTACAGTGTGGTTCTAATAGTGATTGAAAACATTATTCTACGTCCAACTATTTTTACCCCATCTTGTCTAAGTCCTAACCCTACACTAACTTTTATAATTGAAGATGCAATTGGATGTGTAAAAGGTCTCAAAATCCTTTTCATATTCTTAACAGAACCAGCTTGCAATCCGAGGGTCAAATTCATGCAAATAATGTTGAGCTATTTCAGTTTGTCTCCTCTCAATAGCAAAAAGTATCCCTTACTGCAGCTGTACATTAGTTAGTTGAATGTCCCTTTATTTTTAATAATCTGAAGAAATTCAAGCCACTTAGAGTTGCTCTGAGGACACATCCTGCACTGAACACAGGTGTTCTGGGCATTTCCAAGAAGAATGCTCTTTGAAATCTTCACTGTAGTTCTCCCTGGCTTACATTTAGTATTTCTTCTGGGGGATCTAGTTTAGGGAAGACTCCCTTTGATTTCAGCTCGGGTATTGACTGCAAGCTGCTTTGGGATGTCTGTCAATGTAAGGAAAAAAGAGTATTGGAGCAGAGATACATTTGACAGACCTCAGGGAAGGCTCTTGCCCTTTCTGTCTGGACTCTGAGTAAAAAAGATTTAGGTCCTTTGCATTTTCATTTTTATATTTTCTACTGTCTCCATTTAGCTCCCATTGATTTCAATGGAGCAGGATTGAGCTCTCAAACACTCCAAATAATCATCTAAAACATGTTAGATTTGTTTGTTGAGTAAGAAATGCTTTTTCTCTCCCTATCCAGCATGCAACATATTTTTTCCAAATGTAACTGTTACCTGGGAGTTGCACATTGATGGGTTTTAAAAAATTATTTCTGTAGTAGACTACAGCATCCTGAACATAGTCCATAATAATTCTCCACTTAAGAGTCAAACATAGCTATGTAAAGTGAGCAGCTTGTTTACAGTAGATCCCTGTGGCTTACTATCAAATTAGTGGCAAATCAGTAGTATAGTAAACAGAGGTCAAAGATCAAACCTACAATTTCACATGAAATTCCAGACCATGTACACAAAATATAAAAAGCAAAAACTGCAAGGCACAAGACCATCAACTTCTCTTAAAACTAATCAAAGGAAGGATAAGGTTAGAGGAAATGAAATTTAAACATGATTTTAATTCACATTTTAATGTAAAAGTCATATAATTCATCTCTTTTTAACCATGATAACTGACTAAATACTATTTTAACTTGAAATGAAACAAGCTTTCATTTATTACCATGACTGTCTATTTATAGAAATGATTTTTAAAATGGCACCATATGTAGCAATGTAATGGTACCATGAATGTAATCCTAAAAATCAATCACTAACTAGGGTAGCATAGTACTGCTCCTGCTCTCAAGGAAGTCAAAGAGAGTTTTGCCACTGGCTCAGGAAGAGCAAGATTGGGTCCAGAATTTCATTTACTATTTTACTGTGCTGTATCTTTACTATGGAAGCTAATGGATTTTATTATGGAATAATTGCTTCTGGAATCACAGTACTATGTTAACTTGAAAATAAGTCTCCAGGCAGATATTCCATAACACTCTGCTAGCAACATGTCCAGTCTAGCTACACTGTCTCTGCATTCTGCTGAAGACTTAAACACAAATCTTCATCAAATGTGAGAGGAAAATAAAACAATTTGAAACCCAAGGTGGAAAACAGGAGTTGAGAAGGAGCAGCTCTTTAAAACTGCACAGTGTTAATGAAGATTTGGTTACTCAATGCCACCAGATGTCAGTATACACTATGTGATTGAGAGCAAGTACTTAAGACCTTTCAGAACTGGACTGGAATAAAAATAACTTCCAGCTAAAGAAAATTATACAGTGGTTAAATAACTGAGGTCCCAATCAGAACCTCTTGTAGTAAAACCTGCAGCAAGGGGCTAATGAGAAGGAATTCTCAGTGAGTGTTTCCTCAGGAAGACCTCCTCAGTTGCTCCATCAGTGGGGTGAGTGCCCTCTAATCCCCACAGTGTATATGTCCTGTTCTTCCCAAAGTCCCACGGATCTTCCAGAATGCATGTGGATTCCAGGGGAACCAGGAAACAATAAGAGTTCTTGGAATTCCCAGACCTCCCATTTATGCTCAATGGCTCCTTCCTCACATCTTGCTCTGCTGGGACTCCTACAGCTGACAGCTGCCCAAGAGACCTCCTTAAAGGGGGAACCTCAGCACTGGGGAGAGGGTAAGCAGGGGAAAGTTTAATACTGCCTGGGTCTAAGGAATTTCCCCAAGGCCAAGAGAAGGAAGACTGCACATTCTTTATGTACCATACTATGATGAGGAACACAAGTTCCACATTGGGCAACACAGGGCTAATGTGAGGTCAGGTAACTCCACCCTGTCATATCTATGAGAGATGTCATGATTGGAGGGAGGACCTTAGGAAGGAAAAACTCAACTTAGTGGCTAGCAGAGCAGGGAGGATGACAGATCTTCAGTCCTCAGCTCCTGGAAAGAGGGCCGACTAAAGGCAGCAGCTCGTCAGATGACTGCTACCCAATGGCCTGTCCCTGAGGGAAAGGAACTTCAGTTACTTGAGGAGAATGTTTCCTCTTTATTTACTTTTGCACTCAGTTTAGGGCCCTCTGAAGAAAGTCTCGCATACCCAGCGCTCCACAGTGTCACAAGACCTGACATTATCGTGGCATTACAGAACACTGCGTATGTGAGACTGTGCTCCACGATACTGTGAGATGTGTGTGTGTTAGGAAGAAAGTGTTGTCCTGCAGAGCACAGTCACAGGCCTGATGGAAGAGGTTCACAGGTCACGTTTGACACCCCTGTACTAGAAGGAATTATGTATGGCACAAGAGAATGGTAAGCAAATAATCCATTTGGAGAGTGAATTTTGCATTTGTAAATGGGAATATTTGCACTAAAAACTTGATTCTAAGATTAGACTTCTCAAATCAGGGGAAAGAAACATACGATGTGACCTTGCTGTCAAATCAAAACTAACAGAACTCCAACTTCAATTACTGAATACTCACAACAACTTGCTTGCAGAATGATCTACAGACCAAGAATCCTTTCCCAAAATTCACTGTTAAAGTTGGCATGGGCCCTGAGAAGTCATGGAGTCCAGCCTCCTGTGCTGAGGCAGGACCAAGTAAACCTAGAGCATCCCTGACAGATGTTTGTTTACCCTCTTTTTACAAACCTTGACTAATGAGGATTCCACAACCTCCCTTGGAAGCCTAAGTTAGACCTTAAATACCCTAATAGTTAAGAAATTTTTCCTAATATCTAATCTAAATCTCCCTTGCAGCAGATGAAGTAATTACTTCTTTTCCTACCTTCAGTGGACATTAGAGGTGGCTTTTGGGGTAGTAGGTGAAGCAGGTGCATGCCTTGAGCCCTGAAAGTTAGGGGTCCTGTTGTCTGCTTCGCCTACCCCAAAAGCCGCATCTGCCTTGGTCAGCAGCAGGGGGAGGAGTTGGCCCTCGAGTCAGCGGTGGGAAGCCAGGGTCATGGGGCAGGGGGGTGTCCGGGGAGGGGGGCAGGGCTGGGGTTGTGGGGGGGACCGGGGCCATGGAGGGGTGGTGGCAGGGAGCTGGGGCCATGGAGGGGGGGCCTATAGAGGGCCCTGCAATGGGCCTTTGCCTAGGGCCCCCGATTGCCTAAGGCCGTCACTGGTGGACATGGAGAACAATCAATCATCGTCCTCTTTATAGAAGTCTTTAATACAGTTGAAGACTTACCATGTCCCCCCACCCCGCCCCCACCAGTCTTCTTCTCTCAAGACTAAACATTACAGATCTTTTAACTTGTCTTCACAGATCACGTTTTCTAAACATTTTATCGGTTTTTGTTGCTGTGCTCTGGACACTCTCCAGTTTGTTATTATTTGCAGAAATTAGACAGCTCCCCAGCTATTTGCTCTTTGTTCTAATCCAGGTCCTGTAGCAGTTCTGAGTGATGTATGGTTACATTGCATTTACTGT
Source organism: Pelusios castaneus (assembly GCA_007922175.1). Taxonomy (NCBI): domain Eukaryota; kingdom Metazoa; phylum Chordata; order Testudines; family Pelomedusidae; genus Pelusios; species Pelusios castaneus. The sequence goes on from ML685865.1 coordinate 4,968,550, forward strand.
AAAATAGGGCTGCAGCAGGTGTAGCTGAAATACAGAGCTGCTGACCAGGGATCTCCCATTGAGGTAAATAGTCACTGACTTTAGTGGAAAAAGATCCAGGCTAAGAAAACTAATGGTATTATCATACTAATATATGTGGGGAAAAAAATCACTGCGCTTTCAAAGAGCTAAATACCTTGCTCAGTTCCTGTGCTGTATTCTAAGGAGATCCATGGGAACTAGGCTGGAAAGAATGCTACCCCAAGCAACTCCTCAAACAATACTGCAGCCTCAGGACTGCAATATCATCGGGGCTGGTTCACTCATCTACAGAGGGATCGCCTGTGGTCCAACCCTCACTACTCTGCCCAGACCTTATCTCCAAACACACCTGTGCACTTGGCTAGAGGAAGCCTTCATGGAACACAGCTCCATGGCATGCAGAGGTGCAGGCTTTGTATGCAGCTGTCCTGTCTCCTGGATCATGGGACCATGGCAATTCAGCTGTATATGGGGTCGTCCAGGGGTATAGACAGTGAGTTACAGGACTTGCTCCAGTATATTTTTGGGAACAGCATGCATACACAAAAGTGGGGCGAGGAAGAGGCATTTTGGCAGTACCCCGCCCAATAAAGTGACTACTTCTTAAAGTTTTAGGCCACTCCCAGCTGTTGATGGAATGGAATAGCTATCTAGTGCAAGGAAGTGCTCAGGCAGCTGTTCCAAGCCCCCAACTGAAAAGTGCATGTGTGCATATTCTGATTTATTTGAAGCAGGGGGCTTCAAAGCAGCAACAAGACTTGGGAGTAGTCTGTCAGCTGCTACAGAGGACTGTGAGGCTGTGAATTAATATTATTGAGCGTGTGTGTGTACAGGATTACCAATGAGAATATTTAGGGATGTGTGGGATAATGACTTCTGCATAATAAAATATTAGCAGAGCTGTGCATTTTGTTTATTAAATTCAAGATTTCAGTAGATTAATTCCTTGAAAAATGTGTAGTTTATAAATATACTTTCCTCTTATAAGTGTAGCTAAGACAGTTCTGACTGTAATCTAGCATTTGTAAATGTCAGAGATCAAAATCCTATGATTTTCCTTTAACTACAATAACATTCACTACATTGTTTTAAAAATGTTGTTTTCTCCCTTATGATGGAACCGATTTTTTTTTTTTAAAAAGCAACAACAAACTTTAAATCTGTATAGCTCCTTTGAGTGCTGAATATACTGTCTGGACGTAAGTAACAATAAATCAGGGAAATGATTATTTATGATTTTTACAGGGAAAATCCTATTCAAGACACGTTGACACAGATGTTTCCTGAAATAACAAATTGTGATCCCTGAAGCACTTCATGTGGTCTTGTGGATTTCTAGCTCAGTGATGGAAAAGATATTTTATTCGATTTAAGGAGACAAAATTCTTGGGGGGGGGGGGAGGAGTTGGCTGGTGGGAGCAGGAGCAGGATTGTTTTTGGACTAGTTTGTTTAGGTTATTTTGCTCTGGACAGAATGTGTTTTAAAAGCCTCACTTAAGATATACTAGATAGCTGTATTCTTTATACCTACGGCTTGGCTTTTTGGGTTGATCCCCAAAACAATAAAACCTTTAAAACCAATCCATCTATAAAATAAATCCTACAAAGATGCAACATGTGATTTACCTTCTTTTGTGGAAGGCAGATCTTTTCTTGGTTGTGTATTTGGAATGTGCAAAACATTCTTCATTATACTTACTACTTTTTCATCAAGCTATAACAATTTGTAGGTGTAAACGTTTTCTTACTTCAGACTACATGTCAGTGTCCCTTTTTCATCATGTTTCGACATGAGGAACTGATTTTTCATTTGAAAATGTATATTAAAAGGCTGTGTGATATACATGGTTTACAGATCTTTTATGATGGGTTTGAACATGAAGGAAAGGGGGGAAAAAAAAAAAAGGCAGTATAAATTGAAATCAAACTGTACCAGACAAGGAAGCTTATTATATAAGGAAAAGATTTACAGGATTTCAATCAAGAGTGGCTTATGTGTATAACACATGGAGTAGTCTCAGTTTGTTTGTCGTGTTTCATCCAGTTCCATGTCCACTTTTCACACATGTGGAATAAATGGATTCCACCCAAATTCCAAGTGTCAAGGTTTTCTTTAGCGCTGTAATTTACTCTTACAAGAAGAATGATTTTTTTTTTTTTTAAAGGTCTGAAATCCAACCCCAGATGCACTTGGGGACTGGGGAAACAAGAGTCCATTTGCCAATTGATTGTGATTCGGTTTTGAACTATTAGCAGAACCACATGGAGAAACCTGCTTCGTCTCTACATAAATCTAGTGCAAAATTTTCTGTTGCATAAAATAGGCACAGTTTGGAGCATGCAAGGATCTTTTTTTTTTTTTTATTCTCAAAGCTCTATAGGTCAGTATTGCATTCAGTAGTTTGCTAGTTCAGGACATGTGTGTCTAAAATATATGAATGGTACAATGGTGATTGGCTTTACATAAAGTGGGTGGCAATGGAATTTTGGGGTTTCTGACAGTTGGAGTCTTCTTTTGTTTAGACTAGAGTAATTTTTGTTCTTTTGTGAGAAATTGTATTCTTGGGTATGGAAGTTAATACAGCTTTGATTTACATTTCATATTGAATACAAGCTTTGTCCAGCTTTTCTTAGGGCTTAGGATGGAGACTATCAGGCTTTTTCTGCCCCTGCTGGAGGTGTTGGGACTTTGATCTCCCAGTGAGTCCTCCAAGAATCTAGGAGGGCCTGGACGAGACAGTGATCATTTGGGGTGCAATAGACCAGGTGAGAATGCTTGCCAGCTCCATCTGAGGGAAATGCTAGGTGAGCCTGGGACTGGAACAAAGCTTCTCAGTATTAACCCAGAACCCAAGGCTAGGTTGGGGCCTTTGCCGAAAACACAGTAAGAAGCCGTTACCTAGCCAAATTCTGAGTTGTTTATTGTTTAATCATTAAAAGGTTGATTCCAAGCTGAGGGCGGGGGTGATTTTACTGCGGGCAGATTGCCACAGGGCCATATGCTCAACACCAGAAGCAGATTCTCAAAACTTGGACTTGAACATTTTTTTGCCACAGTTTCGCCATCTGCAAACTGGGGAAAATAGTAATTACTGACCTCTGTAAAGTCCTTGGAGTCCTACGGACAACTAGCACTTTGTAAGTTGTGAGTCATGGCACAACTTTAGAAGGTAATGTCTTCTCAGTACTATCGACCTTGGCTGTATCTGAACTGTACCTTACGGCCAAAAGGGTTTCTATTCCATTTCCAGACCCTTCGGCAATCTAGTCCCTTATGATGATTTACTCATTGTTAGCAATTATTTCACTGATTGTTTTTAGAACTAGTGAGAAAACATTTGTGGGAGGATGGTGTTTTGTTATGTGTCGTTCCCCCCGCTTCCCTCCCCCTCTCCAAGATCTTTGACTTTTTGTTGAAAACCTAACTTATTGTTTTTTAGCAACCGAATATAGGCTTTCCATTTTCTGATGAAAAAAATAAAATATTTTCCAGTTCAGCAGGCATATTCTGTGAAAATTTTCAATTAGTCAGAAAACCCAGCCCAAACACTCCATAGAAAAAGTTTCTATGGAAAACTTTCAACTAGGTTTATTAGTTTCTGTGCATTGCTCATACATCTTGGTTCTGAACTTCTGTTTGTGTTTAAAAGGCCATTTTGTTACCATTTTTCTGGTTTACATTTGTCTCTTCTATCCATATTTGGAAGAAAATGTCAGATTTGCAGCTACCAAGACTGCTCCTGCAAGTGTTCCATGCCTCTGGACTTGAGCTGTGTGATCCAAAGATCAAGCCATCTGTGCCAAATTGGTTTCATTAACTGTAACTCAATGTTACATTGTTTGGCTATCTAAATACAGATTACATTGATGTCAGTATGTTTCACAATGAAGGGTATGGTTTTGTTTCTCTTGTTTGCTTTGAGGTAGCATGTAGGAGACCTTACTGTGTTATGCACTGTACAAACAGAACCAAAAGAGTAATCCTGCCATAAGTTATTTTCATTTTGAAGCATGCAGCAACTCTTGGATGTGTGTTTCACCTCTGTGTGCAACTGTCAGTCAAGAGAGCAGCAATATTGGTGAGTGAGCATTATCCAGCCAATGAAACATTCATTTTGTTTGTCTGTTTTTGGCTCCCTGTATATAGTGTTGTGTCTTATAATAAATAGTTGTTTTCCAGTACTTGCTGGTGCTCTTAACCCACAAGAGATAAAGTTACATTTGTGAAGAAGGAAACTATCATTGAAGTAAACAAGGAGTCCCGTGGTACTTTTAAAAACTAACAAATGTATTTATCTCCTGAGCTTTCATGGGAGAAAATCCCACTTCGTCAGATGTTTTGAAGCTTCAAAGCCTCTGATGAAGTGGGATTTTCTCCCACGAAAGCTCATGCGATAAATAAATTTGTTAGTCTTTAAAAGTGCCATGGGACTTCTTGTTTGTTTTGCTGACCTAGACTAACACAGCTACCTGTTTGGAACTTATCATTGAAGTGTTTCTTGAGGAGATTCTGCTTGATGGAATTGTGTATGATACTAATCCCAAAGAAAAACTATCCAATAATTGAAAAGGGGCCTTTAAAAAGTATTTGTATGGATGCATTAAGAAACAAGTAACTGTAAATTGCACTGGTGTCACCCCTTCCATGCTTCTTAGCCAGCTGCTCTTGGGGCAGTAGAGACAGGCGAAAATTTTCAAAAGTGAGTAGTTATTTTGGGCACCTTAAGTTTTGGGTACCCACACTCCTTTTAAAGGGGTATGACTTTCAGAAAGCACTGATCCTGAAAACTGGGCCACTTCAGGACTGGAAACCAAAAGAATTCAGAATTACTAGTTGCTTTTGAAAATCTTGTCCCAGCTGAGCTGTGGACTTTGATTTGATTTTAAACATTTGTATTCAGTTTTGCCATCGGGGTGGCCTTAAAACGATATGAAGGAGTTGGGCGCACCACGCTCAACTGGGATGAAATCATAACTGGTTAGCTGTATCTTGTAGAACAGGGGTGTCAAACTCATTTGCTATGGCAGGCCAGATTTGACTTAAATGTACTTCAAGTGGGCCATACATACCATAAATAGAAATACTAAGGCACTCTCACAGCATCACGGAGCTCTGTGTATGTGAGACTCTGCTCCACGATACCACATTCTCTCTCTCTCTCTCTCTCTCAGGGACAGAGTGTGGTCCCGCGGGCTGGATGAAAGAGGTTTGTGGGCCACACATTTGACACCCCTGTGTAGAACCTATACTGCTATCCATTTTGGACTCCGTTTATCTAAAGGTATCCATTGTAAAATGTATTGATTAAAACTGGTGAAAAATTTTCTGTCAAAACTGGGCTTTGGCAGAAATGTGATTAAATGACATTTTGATTAAAGTAGCTGCTTAAACTTTGACTTTCCATTTTGAAAAAATCAGCAAAAAAGAAAAAAACCAAATCAACTCAGATGTCAACACAGAAACAGCACAGGCCCCAGCTTGACTACATCACTCATGAGACACTCCAGCAGCTTATCAAGAATGGAGACCATAGGGTATAATGGGTGTTATAGTTTGGGAAGGAGGCAAGCTCATAGAGTATAATGAGAACATGAGCTACAGCTTCCAAGAGGCACCAAAACTGAAAGTTTTCAGCTAAGAATACTCAGTTTTCAAGTGACAGTTTTTTGATTTTCAATTTTTCACCAAAATGGTGAAATATTTCAAGGACTATTTCAATTTTTTTTCATTATTGTTTGCATTTTCCACTGGTGTAGGAGAGGAATCCAACAAGCTCTAGTGTTTAAGGGCACCTATAGTGGGACAAATAGCAGAGGTGAAAAATGGATTTAGTGGCAATTTTCGTGATTCTTATCTTCAGTTGTCTAACAAATACTTAAATGCGGCAAATATTTGATGCAAGTAAACAGCCAGAAGGGAGATAAATTATTTAGGGTACTACAAGTAGGAGAATTTTGTTTGGGAAAAAATGTGGGATGGGATCCTGACAGTGAGCTTCAGTAGATTATAGAATAGTCTAATGAAAATGGTAGAAGATACATCACTCCAATGGAGGGTTTAGATTATGTTCAGTGACAATTGATGAGAAGCCTGAGGACAGAACAATGCTACACTGGCAGAATATTGGGCTAGATGGCCTAACAATTTTTTTTTCCACACCCAGCTCAAATCTCTGTGATTGTGTCTGCTTCATGACCCTGTTATATTTTAACATTTTCCATTAATGTTTATTATGAGTGGTTGAATTTTCTCTCCTTCAACAATCTCAAACTTTGTCCTCAAACAAAAGATATTACTGAAGAATATAACCAAGGCATGTTGGATACATAAGCAAGCAAAAAATTGTATTTTGCTTGAATATATTTGTTTCTCTTTCTCACTCTTTAAGCACATGGTCCTGAACATAGCAAAGCATTTAAGCATGCATGCTTAATTATAAACATGTATGATGGAACCATTGACTTCAGTGAAACTACCCTCATGTTCAAAGTTAAGTACATGCTCAGTCATGTTCTTTAAAGCTTTTTGCTGCTTAGTTATTTATATCTTCATCCAAAATCTTTAGAGTTTATCCTTTAAATTATGCACAGACTACAGCATGTGAAAAGAATGTGTTACTTCATGGACCCATATGAATATGGAGTGAGAATTCTCATAAAGATAGTCCTCCACCCACATGCTGTGGCATAGCTATGTAGTTTGTATGCATGATCCCTGAGGAAATGAGCAGAGCCAGTATCCTTGGACATGTATTAGAAATAATTAACTGAATCTAGGTCACTGATCAATAGTCCTTTTATTACATTACTCCCCCTTATGCACGTTAAACCATAGGACTCCACTTAAATTGTGAATGATCAGTACTTGTATATGCTATTTTATTTTTCTTCATAGCTGCCAGATGGTGTGGAGCAGATGATTGTTGCTCCTCAGAGTGGCTGAATTTTAAACAGTTGAGCATAGCAGTCTGCATGGTATTTTGCCTTTTTTATGCTTGGCTAAAAGCATTGGCTGCCCATTTGATCCCAGCATAGAGCAAACACAACCTGTTATTCAACATTTTCCCATTATGGTCTTTGTTCATGGCTGCCAACGTTGTTGTGAGTAGAGAGAAGCTTTTGTTTTTTCCAAACTGAAGAAAATTGCCATTTAATTCCCTGAAAATTAATTTAAAAAAACCAAACACTTGGGAGGAAAGCTGTGGTGAATAGTTCAGTAAACAAAAACAAACAGCAAGTCCTTACTCCAATATTGAAATAGAAGGACATTGAACTGGGTGACTTGACTTTGCCTCCAGGTACACTCATATAATTCCATGGCATTCAGCTGAGTTACATGCTACAAAACTAGTGTGAGAACATACTCAGGCCCAGGCTGTTGACACTGTCCCTCTGGTCCAACTGCTATGTCACAGAGTTTGTTTATACTAAGAAATTACATTGTGATGGTTGCCACAATTTCTGAGGGTCCTGTACTGGCATGGTATAATCTTCCAGTGTCAACAACTCTGCTTCAGAATTGTAGGGTCCAGTGAACAGGAGGATCAATATTATCAGATTTTGGTGATATTGCAGAAGTGTGACATGGCCCCAGCCTGAATTGGGCCACTTGTGCTAGATAGAGCTGATTCTTTCTCTGAACTCCTTAGAGTCCAAGGCCAGGTGAAATTCGGTGGCAGTTGACGGGAGTTACGCAAACTACAGAATATGTTCCTGTCAATGCAGCGCTATGCCACTTGAAGGGGTGGCTTTATTAAGTCAGTTTCCATATTGACTTAATGGGTCTTAATTGACTGCTAAGTTGGTCTGGAAAGATCAATCTGCTGGCGGTGAATTTACCACCATCGCTTGTAGATGTGGCCTAATTTAATATAAGATGAGCAAAAGGCCTCGTCTACACACAGGTGAATCAGTTTAACTAAAGGTGTGATTTTAAAACTGATTTGGTTGAACTGGTGCACACAAATGCATTTTAGAGCATCCACACTAGGAGGGTTGCAAAAATTTAGTTAAACTTATGCAACTTTTGTGTGTAGAAAGAGCCAAGAAGAGGATGGAGGAAGACCACAGAACACTCAGGGCTGGTCTGCACTGGGAACTTACATTGGCATAGTTTCATATCTCTGGGGTATGAAAACTCCACACCCCTGAGAGACAGCGGTGGCAACGTAACCCCTCATGTAGAAGCACTAAGTCAAGAAAGTATTCTGTTGACTTAGCCACTGCCTCTCAAGGAAGTGGTTTGCCTTTTGCTGACAGAAGAATCACTTCCATTGTCATAGATGGAGACCGCACTTAAGTGCTACAGCTGTGTGCTTTAAGTGTAGACTTAACCTCAGTAATAAGAACATACATGTACCCAGTGCTTTTTTTCTAAAAAAAAAGGTACCGGAACTCCTATTGATGTCCATCGTGTCATAAAGAAATAACACTGAAAATAGTGCAGTAAACAGTAAATTTTTGAATATATCAAAGAAATAAAAATACAAGGTAAAAACTGTTAAGTTTTATTAACTATGCAGGCCGCTAATATACTGAAAGACAACCTGTGAGGTCTTACAGCAGGGGTCCTCACACTTTTTAAATAGGGGGCCAGTTCACGGTCCCTCAGACTGTTGGGGGGCCGTATTATAATTAGAAAAAAACGTGAATGCGTAGCTATCACGTCTGCTGCTGGCCTGTGTTTCTGGGTACTGGGTGGCAGGCAGTAATGCATCCACACACTTTTTGTTGGTGCTGTGGGCTCCGGCCAGGCCCAGAGTGTGGGACTGACCGATGTTAGCCTGCTGTTGTGTACGCAACTAGTAGCCAATGTTCCCTCTAGGTTTGGTGGCTTGTGTGCAAAATTTTCAAGCCGTGTGAAAAACTTTTTCAGAATAAATTTTTGGGGAAAACTCACAAGACAGAAATTATAGGCATTAATTGAAGATAAAGTGACTGTAAATAGAATTAATTAATTAATTGTGTTTAATTAATTTAATTGGAATGAATTTGGAATTGAAATCTAATTTTAAGAAAGGTTTTTATTTAAAATTAATTTTTAAAAAGTTTTAAAAAAGAAGGGAGAGAAAGAAAAAAGAGAAGGAAGGAGGAGACAAAGAAAAAAAGAAAGAAAGGAAGGAAGCAAAGACAGAAAGAGCAGGAAGGAAGGAAGACAAAGAAGAGAAAGAAAAAAAGGAAAGGAAGAAAGAAGAGAAAGGAAGGCAGGGAAGAGGAAGACAAAGAAGAGAAAAAGAAAAAAAGGAAAGGAAGAAGGAAGAGAAAGGAAGGCAGGGAAGAAGAAGACAAAGAAGAGAAAAAGAAAAAAAGGAAAGGAAGAAAGAAGAGAAAGGAAGGAAAGGAAGAGGAAGAGAAAGGAAGGCAGGGAAGAGGAAGGAAGGCAGGGAAGAGGAAGACAAAGAAGAGGGGAAAAAAAGGAAAGGAAGGAAAGGAAGAGGAAGAGAAAGAAGAGAAAGGAAGCAGCCCCGGGGGTCTGGAGGGGGCGGTGGGGGCTGCCGGCCTGCGCGGGGGTCCCTCCTTGTCCCCCCCCCCCCCCCCTCTAACCCGGCCCGTCTCCTTGTCCCCACCCCCACCCCTCTCCAGCCCTCCCTCCAGCCCCCTTACCTGGCCGGAGGCTGGGAACTACAGGGACGGCCGGCAGAGCTGCTTGCCGGCCAGTCCGCTCCCGCCCTGAGCACGCTGTAACTGCGCATGCTCAGGGCGGGAGATTTAAATCTCCCCAGCCCGGCCCAGCCTGCACAGCTGGGAGGGAGCACCGGCGGGGACCGAACGCGGCCCCGGCAGGGCAGACAGACCCCGGCAACGGAGCCTGATCCTGGCCCCGTGCCGGGAGGCCGATGCTGTCGGCAGAGCGCCCCGGGGTCGGCTCTGGGCCAGGAAGTCGAGGCGGCCGGTGGGTGGGAGAAGGAAAAAAAGGTGCCGGAACGCCGTTCCGGTGCATTCGGGCAGAAAAAAAGCACTGCATGTACCTTGTCTAACTACGTGCATATCTCAGTGGTTCTGAACTACTTTAATTTTTCAAAGCTATATGTTAATAGACATTGACAATCCCACTGGCCCTCAACTCAGCATAATAAGTATGTGGTTTCCTATAGGCAAATGCAGATAGCAATCATATAAAAAAAAATCTCAGCTTCTAATACAATTTGACATCATACATGGCAAAAAGTGCTCTCAGCATGCTGTGGTGAGGGACAAAGAAGCAGTTTAAGTGTAACAAGGAAAAATGCTAAAAATTGCTTTACCAAAAAGTCCTTTGTGATAAATATATTGTGGGGTTTGTAAGATGTTCTAATAATAATAGTTTGTGTGTTACATCTTCAAAGTGCTCTCTATCAAACATTGAGTCTTCCTATATGGTAGGTAATTATGTAGTCCTATTTAAATGCCCCTTTTACATAAATGAAACTCCAGTGACTTCAGTTCTGGTGTAACTGAAATCAGAATCAGTCTCAAATAGCCCAACTTTGTAAACATTCACTACTGTGAATATACCTTGGTGGGAACCCTGCCTCTCTTCTCACAATGAGGTTGTGGTACCATGGCAACCAGATTTCTAGAACTGAGCCTTTCTGATAGCTTCTTGAATAAGGACCGTATCTTTCATCTGAATCTTGTACAGTACCAAGGACACTGTAGGCATATAATAAAAAATTAATAATCATCTTCACTTTACAGCTGGGAACCTGAGACACACAGAATTTAGGACACAGACACTGTCAAAGTCAGGGTTACAATTTGGGAATTACTACCTTCTAATCTGAGTTCATTAGACCATATTGTTTTTCTAGAGTTTGACTTGTAAGCTGAGACACTGCATTGATGTACATGAGAGAGGTGTACAATATGTATGTGCTTCCAGTGGGAGGAAGAACATCTTCAGGGGGAAAGGAGTGAAATTAAAAATAAGAAGAGTACTTCAAATTGCTTTCAAGTGCAGTTCTCTGGAGAAAAGGGGTGAGAGAAAAATGAGAAGAGCACATCACATTACTTTCAAGTGCAGTTCTCCTGAGAAAAGTGACACTTTAAGAAAGGTTTATGGCAGTGTTTCTCAGAATGGAGCTGTGACCCTGTACTAGGTTATTATGGAAGTGGTCGTGAGCTGTCAGCCACCCTCCATGCCAGTAAGGGTGGCATGGGAGCGGGGGTCATCACAGCCTGAAACAGGTTCAAAGGGAGTCCCAACAAACAAAAAGCTTAAGAACCCTGGTTTATGGTCTCTCAATGACTCCCAGATCAAATATGCTCCATTTACGAGTAAGAAGATGGGTTTTCTTAAGTGCCAGCATTGTAAGCTCAAATTGTGATCTCAACAAGTTCTTTTTGACTCATCAGAAATAATAAAAATTCTGCAGATCAAATGTGACTCTCAGTTATGCCTCTGCAACCTCATTGACTTCCACTGACTGCCCTCAGTTCCACCTAGCCTTGATAGAATCATAGAATAATAGGGCTGGAAGGGACCTCACAAGATCATCTAGTCCAACCCCCTGCTAAAAAGCAGGACCACTCCCACTAAATCACCCCAGCCAGGGTTTTGTCTAACCAGGCCTTAAAAATCTCCAAAGATGGAGATTCTACCACCTCCCTAAGTAGCCCATTCCAATGCTTCACCACCCTCCTAGTGAGAAAGATTTTCCTAATAGGGTGGTACCTTTAGTGGTATCTTAAAGATGTAAATAAGGGCATAGTTTTGAAGACAGTGGTCTTGCACTTGGATCTGAGTTAAGAATTCTGCTGATTATGCAAGAGCCAGAAGAAAATCTAATTAACTTTTCCAGGACAGATTTGATTCTTTAGGACAGTCAGCAATAAACTTACTCTTCTGCTAGGATAAACAAATAAGACATTGAATATACACAGGGTAAGCAGAAGACCAGCACAAACCCTATATGCACTACCTAAGTGACACAATCACCTCTGCACAAGAGGGAATTTCATCTACAAAGAGTGGATCTGCTGAGACAGAAGGTGCCATTTCTACATGGTTACATCTTAGAATAGAATCACATTTTAATGATGTCAGCTTATTATCTTGTCAAACCTGACTTTCTCAGGGTGTTAATAGTATTAGCTTTAGCACACTAATTATTTAAGCAAATTGAACAGAAAAATGCATGGTACCATCACTACTTTTCTCATTACTGCAATAGCAGAATGCAGCACAAGATGCTTTCTAATTCAAAATAATTGAACTTCTTAATGGCAATGTTAATAGACAAAATTGTATGTGTTGTCAGTGGAGGTACTCTGACTTCATTGATTTCCATCATTAAATGGAAAGTTATATTTTATGTATAGCTAAAAGTGACACATTAACCATGGAGTCATTATTCAAGTGTTTATATGCACAACAGACTGCAATGTTCTCTAATTTCTTAAAACCTATTATTACTGTTACAATAGCAGACGAAGTGTGCTAGGCATTGCATAAAGGATGAAAAACGTGGTCCCTGGACCAATATTTGTGTATGTACATGCAGAGATACTGGAGGTGTGATCTGGTAATGCTAATGCTATGAAGGCTGGATGGGTATTGAGTTGGTCTTTGGATTAGTATGTAAACTGAATGATAATATTATTATAATAGCCGTTCTTAAATAAATGGATAACAAATCAAAGCTTCAAAGAGAACCTGAAGAATTGGAATTCATATGCAGATTTGACACCATCAGCTTAGAGATCGTAGGTTTTTTTCTTATTACAACAGGTGGTTTGACCCCATCTCCCTCTATATGCTCGTCTCCACTGTTTGAATCTAAACAACTGATTTAATGTTCTGTAACAGTCTGACCTGATCTTATGACTTACACTTCCCTGCATTTATTTTCCTCCCATTCTGTAAGTTCCCCATCTTCAAGCATCTGATGAAGTGAGATTTTCTCCCATGAAAGCTCATGCAATAAATATATTTGTTAGTCTTTAAAAGTGCTGCAGGACTCCTTGTTTGTCATGTCAACTGAAGGTAGTGTGGGTCAGCTTTAAGGAGTGTAATAATTTTATATTTATTTTCTTTTGTTACTCACTTATCTTAAAAAGAATATGCATCCGGTGCCCAGTTTTTCCAATGCTGCACTCTCTCACTGATTATTCCTTGGCCTATTTATGTAGGATGCACCCTTCCTTTCCTATACCCACATAACTCCGAAATGCCTAAACCCTTTATGCTCACCAGAACACAATTTCCATATAAATTACAGTACATCCCAAGCCCAGCCATACACCGTGGGGGAGACATTCCTTTCTTCAGAAGTTGAGAAATGATGGAGGTAACATACTGTTTTCCTATGAAAAGGAAAAAACCTTCCATTTCACTCTTCAATAACTCCGTCTGGTTGAAAGAAGGAGCAGAATGAATGGCAGTGCTAGGAGACAAATTAGCATTCCGCTTCCGAAGCAAGGCTCGCTGCAATGGGACTTCTTTAAGGGAGATAGATGAAGTAAAACTGGGAAGGAATTGAGAGAATCCCAGTAAATTCCCTACTCAAACTGGATCAGTGAGCCAGGCAACAACTTTTAATGGCTGTGGCATATTTGGTTTTCCAAGGTGTCACTGTTACAGAGCAAGCTTTGCTTTGGACCCCTTTTAGTCCCTCTTGAGTGCACCCCTCAGTCTTAGCTTCCTTCACCTCTCTTAGAGGCAGAACCCTGCACTCCAACCACTGTATGACTGGAGCTCTGGGCTGCAGCCTCTGTTTCCCACCCATATTAGCCTGATAATTAGCCAGCTGTGTCTGAAACCTGTAAACCTTTTTATCCTAGAACCCTGTGGCTGATCAAAGTGACTCAAACAGCTTCTTCAAACCAAAGCATTATTTATTCTTTCACCCAAAGGTATGTAGCAATCTGAGACAAGGATTAAAACTATAAAGGCCTATTGTGCCTGGCTCCTACCTATACGTCCCTGGCTCCCATTGGGTGAGTTTCCATTATAAGCCCAGATGTTCCTTCCCCTGGGCTGAGAGCATTCATCAATCTCTGTAGCATCCTTTGTGTCTCTCTCTACCAGCTATACCTCTCCAGTCACTGCTGCCCATACACACCCTTCCCCATGTCGGCTAGGGTTTTAAAGATTATTATATCCTCTTTGATCCTGGATTTGGACTTGGGAGAACAAACTCCTAGTCTAGTTGGAGGCAGGTGTGTAGGGAGGGCATCCCCCAATTAATAGCTTTCCCACTGTTTCCTCAAAGTTTCTTGGGATTCTCTTTGAAGGTACCTTTCTTTTGCCTTTGTTTTGTGCCCTGTTGGTTCCCTTTAACAGCCTCCTTTGATTGAATTGAATTAATACTCAAGACATGAGCCTTGCCTATACTGAAAATACTGCGTTGACAAATCGACACAGTGGGATCAATTGAGTGGCCAGCGTAGACCCACTCAATCAATCCCGGAAGCGCTCTCAAGTCAACTTAGTAACTCTACCCATCCAAGTGGAGTAATGCTGTGTTGATGGGAGAGCCCTTCAAGTCGATGCAGCTGAGTGAAGACAGCCTGGTAAGTAAGAGTAACTAAGTCAACGGGAGATACGCAATCTGTGTGCCGCAGAGTGCCTATCTCCCGTCGACTTTGCCCAGCAGCGTAGAGTAGGCCAGAGTTTGTGGGTAGAGGGAAGTAGAGCCAGCCTGTGGCCTCTGTTCACTGATTTTTCAGGAAATAGAAACATGAAATCTGCTTTTGTCTTTCCTTTAAATAAAAATAACAATGATTTTAAAAAGGCTGAAATATCAGAGATGCTGAGTACCAGAAGTGGCAATTGACCTCAGCACCTGTGTAAATCAGGCTGTGTATTTCCAGCCTTTTCCCTTTCAAAGATAGTCTTGAACATGTAAACTGATACAAACAACTCTCCTAATGCTTGTTACTTTGATTGCATCTAAAGATCCTTGGTAATTCACAGTCTGCCCCCATCCAACCATACACTCTTATAGCTGCACAGGACTGGAACCTAACAAATCCATATGGGTGGAGACAGACCAAATTGGTTTCACCTGGCCTGCCATAGAAGCGTCTAGGACTATCACAACTTCCTGCCAGCTGCCTGTGAGTGCCTACAATCCTTGTGATTTCTGGCCACAGCCAAGTGTAACTCATTAAACTGTAGGCAGTGTTCAAGTGGGCTAACGGATAGGGAGTAATGCTTTCTAATCCTGATTCAGAAATTAACCCTTTCTGTGCTTTAGTCGAATCTCTTGGCATCTGCCTTGTTGTGCCTGTAAAAAAGGGAGACAGTAATAGTTTTCCTGACTCGCCAGAGAATTGTGAAGATGAATTAATAAATCCATCAGAGAGCACACGCAATACTGAGGGCCTTGCACTATCTAGCTCGCTTGTTAATTTAACTTTCTCCTAGAAAACATTTCTAAATCTTACCTACAACCTACTGGGCCCCAGCTTTCTGCAGCAGGCAGTGGGTGATATCAACAAGATCCCTATCCCCGTTACATGTACAATGACTCAGTTAAATCCATGGGAGCTCCATTGAATCTTCTGTTTAACTGTCCCCAGAATTATACGGATGTCGCTGCACATAGTGATATGAACACATTGGATAGAAGTGTTTTACACAGGGTGGGAGGGTGGAGAAACTGCTTTGTAGCTCTGGGCACAGACTGGCAAATGTCAGCTACTTAACTTTCTTAAGGGAATTTTTTACCTATTCTATTTTCCAATCAGCCAGTTTTCTAAAACCAATTTTTTTCCACAGGCAATTGTCAATCTTTGAGAAACTTCTCACTTGATTTTTTAAAAATTGTTTGAAACAGCAACATTTTCTATACAAAATTTTCCAGTTTTTGATTTTTAAAAAAACCCAACTTTTTGCTTCCAAATTTAAGTATAAAAAGTGTATAAAGGTCAAATCAAAACAGAAACATATTGAAATCATCAAAACAAAAATGTTTTGTTTGGGTCAATAAAATCTTTTTATTTTCAGTTTGCAAAAAAACTTTAGAGATTTCAATTTTTTGGTCCTGGTTCACAATGGGAAATTTTTTTTCTGTTAACTCTCACATTGTCATGGGCTAGGAGAAGCTCTAGTGCTTAGCCCTGAACTTCTTGGAAACCTGTCCTGCATTCTCTGCTTCTCTGCAGGGCTCCTCTCTCTTTGAAGGGAAAGGAAAAAGCTGGGGTATTAGTCATTGTCCACCAAATTCTCACCCTCAAACATCAGCGAGACAAATCTTGACATGTTACGATAGACAACAGTAGTCACGTGACCCTTGGAACAATTGCTTCTGCAGTGATATATTGTCAAGGAGCTACAGGAATTTTGCCTGTCACAATTATAATTTTTTTTCCCTACTCACATATGTTATAGAGCCCTTTGTTGGTAAACTTGCCATGGCAGCCTTCAGGAATAGGGGCTTGGCATTGGTGCATAGGCCTCTGTAGACATGGCGCTGACCTCAGGTGAAGCTCCATGTGTCCATGCAGATGAAGGGGAAGCCATGGGTTTATGGCTCCTCCTACTCTCACTGAAAGAATGAAAAGGACGTTCACTGAAAGATGAAAAGGACGTTCTGTGAGATAAAATTCCCTTCTAGGAACATGAGTATTTAGCTCCATTTTGTGGATGAGGAAACTGAGGTTGAAAGGCTAAGTGATTTGTCTTAGTCACAGAGAGAGACAGGTCAGAGCTAGAATTAGAACTCAGGAGTTTATTTTTCGGGCAAGAGGCTTAGATTTTATGGCAGAATCTGATTGAAATGTCATGATTTTTATGAAGTATAAAAGGCAAATGAGTTGTTGGTAGTGAAGATATCTTCCCAAGATGTAATAATGGAAAATTCCTTTCAAGAGTTGGTGTTTAGACCTCACAAAAATGCGCAGCAAATTTCAGAGTGATTTATTTGTCAATGTCTTTATAGGTTGGGCGTTACTTTACGCCACAGCTGGAGTCAATTTTTATTATTTAAAAGTGGAAAGAAAGCAAAACCTAAACACATACAGATCTGTCTGTTTTAGATTGTACTTCTCCCAAACATTACTGTTTAGAACTTAACCCTGAATATATTTCTTCGGGGGCCAGCTGGCAACATTGATTTAAAATAACTGGGACTGGGCAGATTATACAGAAAGATCTAAATTGTAGTTTGCTGTTCGGATACTTATGACCATTTCAAAAATAAATGTAGTCTTTCCCCTTGTTCTGATAAAGGATATGGTTTTACCTAAATTTTTCTGTTCCATCCTGCTTCCCTTAGTATCAAAACTTTATACACACTAGGTGTGGTACAACATACTCTTTAAATACAGTCATTACTGCTCCCCTTGAGAGATTGCTGAAGAAACAAATAGGTGGCAATGATGATTTACATCACTCGTGAACAACACATAGTTGGAGCAGTGGAGAAATATATGACTTTTTTTTTCCAGTGCCCATCAACTTTATTTGGTCAGCCAGGAAATGCAAACAGAATAACAACTCAGAAAGAAGAGATCTCCTTTCAAAGGCAACACTGTACCTATGATAGAAAATCCAGTCGCCTGTGGTTTATGCTTAGCTGTTATAAACTTCAGTGTGGAGCATCGTAGCCCAGAGTGGGCTTATAGTCTAGTGGTAAAAGCCGAGATGTAGTGATCGAAGTTTCTAGTCCTAGCTATGTTACGGATGTCCTGTCTAGCCTCAGGCAAGTTACTTTACCTCTTTCTGTGTCCATTTTCTCAACAGTAAAACTGCAATGCTACCACCATCAAAATATATAATGTGGTTCATTAATGTTTGCAAAGGGCTTTGAGATACTGGGGAAACAAATTGTTAAGGACTAACCATGCCAAGAAATGCCAGCCACTATATCTCATCCTCAGTGCTCCCTTTTAACCAGACTGAAGCTCCATTGTGTACAAGTATCATTGTGCCAAATGACAGCTGCTTCCAGTTCAGCAGAGTATCTCTGTTTTAGCAAAACGTACCCCGGAACACCAGCATATTTATAAAACAAATGCATCTTTGCATGGCATATTGCACTTCATGCACCATTTCAGTCTGAGTTCCATCGTTCCACTGGTGATCGGCACTGATAGGCTGCCATGGCAAGTTTACCAGCAAAGGGCCCTATAACCCGAAACACATGGGGGTAAGGAAAAGAAGTATAATTGAGACAGGCACAATTCCGGTTGGCAACATTGTTAATACCTCTTAATTATACTTTATTTATTCTCTCTTCCCTACTGAGTCTTGTGGGATGCTGAATGCCAGACACCGCCGCCCCTCCAGCAAAGCTGACCTCTTCCCAAAAATATGCCTTGCTTGAACTGATGCACTCTGTGAAGACTTGCAGAGGGATTTTCTCTTCCAATGTTAGAGAAATCTTTTGCAGGAGATGTTGTAGGAGAGGTGCAGATTAGCTTCCAGCAACTTTTAACTTCCTGCTGGCCTAGCCAGAGCTAGAATCCTTTTCAGCTCACTTAGTAGGCTGCATTTTGTTTTTTCAGACCTGAGCTGTGAAGGTGTTCAAGATGCCTCCAAGAAGACATCATTCAGCAGATGGGGGACATCTCTGCTTGGATGAGGCTGCTCGAGGGCATGTCTGCATTTCATTGTAAAGCTGAGATCAGACTTAGATTTCAGCCCAACAACCTCTTTTCCCTTGTCCCCTGGTCCATGCGCAAATCTTTCTGACATGGATCAGCAAGCCCTCAGGACTCAGATCCAAGGATCGAACGTGGGGGAGTGGATCTGAGCTTGGGTGCTGGTTCGACCCAGGCTCAAGTCCCACCATTTTGCAGTGAAGACACTGCTCAGGTCTGGCTCACCAGACTCAGGTCCAGAGAGTCTGTTTCATGGTATTTCTATTCCAAGATTTCCCACTTGATTCTCAGGAACCAGCACTAACCCCACTTGGTTCACATGCAGCTGCTTGGCATTTAACTCTTCCTTTCCACACTGACTGATCATGTGGAAACACATTTAAGAGTCTACTATGTTAGTTATGGCAGCAAATAAGCAAAAGTGCTATACCAAGCACCCTGCTACCTCTACCTAGCCAAAGGAATATGGCCACATCCTATTAAATGTCTTGTGCAAAATAAGCAAGACACATGATAACAGTGAGCAGGCAAGAAATAGTCATGTGTGCAGAGAAATCTTGAAGAAATGGGGATCCACTGGACCGTCTGTCAGTGCAGAGAGCGAGTCAAACAGCTTCAAACTGACCACTGCAATGTCAGGGATAGACCTGGTACATTTTCTAACTCACCTTCTAGCTCTTCTATGGGCAGTTTGTGTGGGGGGCTTCAGCACGCATTTAACTCACCCTGGTGCCTGACAATCGGCTAAGTGGGGATGGTGCCCTGCCATGACCCACAGCAATTACCAGCAGCCACCGGATGAAACTGGGAAATTGATCCTTACTCTGACATCTGGTCCCTGAGAGGGCTGTGCTACAGCACATCCTGAGACCCCACAAGGAGGAGCTGTTGGGGTCTGGCCCTGAGGAGCAGCCTGCAGCAGAGGAAACAGCAGAAGCAGGAGCAGTGTGGGAGTTGGCCCCCACACAGCCACATATGTTTGTGCTTCCATATTTGTTAGTATAGCAAGGGGAGAGGTTTCCAGCTTCTGACCCAGTGGAATTATTATAACCCAGGGATTGTAGTGTGTTTCCATTAATGACTGAACTCTCTCCAGCAACTTGCCTCTCCCACAGCATTCAGGATGGAACCAGGAACTGAAAGCAGACATTGAACTATCAGGACTTTTTTGTACTAGATACTGTCACATTTTTACCAAGATGAGCGGGGCAACAAACACTGCACTGTATGCCCACGCCATCTGTGAGTGTCCTCTGGACTGTACTACAGAGGTGGGTGTGTAATGAGTCTGATGGCTAGCCATGCCAACGGGGTAGTAAGCTGAGCACATATCCTGTATTATGAGTCCAAACTGTCCTGAGGGGTTGTATGTAGTCCATGGGACTGAATGTTTGCCTCCGACCTAATACAGAACCTTGTTTTTCCCCCTGGATTTTGACCTCCTCCTGGCTGTTTGTGCTTGCCTACTTCTCATGGAGGAGGAGCTCCAGGCAGCTGGTTGCATTTTGGGGTAGGAGATGCTTATTAGTTCTGCTGCTGTAGCTCACAAGCTCCCTCCTTTCAGAGAGGGGCCAATCTGTCACCCTACACTTAAAAAGCTCTCTAGCAGAGACGGGTGGCTGGCCTCCAGGCTCCTGGAACAGAAGATTACGCTGCCAGTCTGGAATGTTCTCCAGTAGTAACCCTGCCTAAAAGGATAATAAAACCAGAGGTAGTAAAGCATAGCAAGTGGAACCAGCCCCATACAACCCCAGGGGAAAATGGTGGGGATTGAGAACACACATTTTACCCTGGTATCTGAAGTTTGGCTGCTGAGTAGCGCTCACAGGCCTGTCTATGGCAAGACTTCTTTTGGTGTGGAGAAAAAATATGAAACCCAATAATTTAAAAAGCAGATGCAATGCACATTTTTTCTCATGCTAAGACAATGTGTTCTTCCTTTTGCCTTGGCAGGCTCTTCTACCTCTGCAGGGCACACAGAGGCAACCAGGAGCTATGGGGGGTGAATTATGATGCAGGAGTTGAGGAGGAAGTGAGTCTGAGACAAAATAACAGCTGAGATCCCACAGAAGGCCAACCTGGAATACCAGGGAGAGAGAGAATGATTGATGGAGAAAGAGAGAGTTGGACAGCAGAAAGCGTGGCAGGGTGTGCTCTTTGGAGGAGGAACACTGGTCAAGGGAGGAAGACAGAGTCCAACAGAAAGACCAGTTCGAGGGAATGCATATGCTCCAGCAGCACCTCCTGTTCCAGCCCCAGGGCCTGAGTCCCCTCCACATTATCATAATCTCCAGCCCATGCATTCTGTGGGCAATAGTGTGGAAAGGTTAAATTATTGTTATATTACTTTATCATCACAAAGTCCACAAACAAATGGGGTGGCAAGAAGTAATGGAGACTGTTAAATGGCGACTAGTGAACACCATAGAAGATGAGCCAGAACTCAGAAGCTTGGAATACAGAAACATCCCTTGAGGGCAATGTCTTGCTAACTCAAATGTTTATAGACATTCACTGATCCAAACTAAATTGTTAAAATTGCTCCTAGTACCAAATTCAGAGATCAGCTAAGAACCTACTTGAAAACAGGGATCAAGCAAATAAAAGGAAACAAACCCTCAAGCTGACACAAGTTCTATAGACCAGATTTGAATCTTATGTGTTTCAAACCAGTCTGTCTCTCCTGAATTCATTATAGTTACCATTTAACTACCCCATTGCAAGAAATATCAGAATCCAGCCCAAATACTGCAAAAGTTCAAGATCACATTGACAGTAAATAAAAATCTCTACTCAGAAGAAAGCAGAAAAAACAGCTCATTCATATTCCGTAACCTACATATACGATTGCCTGGCTGGAAGGTGGGTGGTGGGGCATAGTGGGAAGAGGAAGTGCACATGGTTTTCCATCTCAGTCCCCTTGAGCCATCTAGCTCTGTGTGAATGTTTTGAAATTCAAGAATTTGTTCTTGCTGGGACAAAGCAACCTTACATTCATAGATTTTTTTTTAACACTAGAAGGGACCATTATGATCATCAAGTCTGATCTCCTGCATAATACAAGTCAGAGAAACTTACACAGTCACCTCTGCACCAAGCCAGGGCCGTCCCATGCCATGTGTTTCATCACTGTTAGGTAGGAGGACATAATCATAAATCGGTGATACCCATACTTTTTACCCCATAATCCCCTTACTCTTGTCCATGTTTCCACCCACACTTCCCACCTGGGACTGGGAGCAGGGCCATGGTTGGGAGCAGAGGCTGCAGTTTGGAGCAGGAACTCAGTTACAGGGGCCCAGGGGTGATGGGGGCCACAGCTGGGAGTCAGTGGGTGGGCACCAAAGCCACAGGCTGGAGAGGGGTCTTGGCACTATGGTGCTGAGGCTGCAGCCAGGTGCTGCAATGGGGATTTGAGCACCGAGGCTGCAGCAGGGTACTGGGGGCCAAGGCCACAGGCTACTTGTCAAGACTGGGAGCTGTGACTGGGGTCTGGGTGCCGAGGCTGTGCCCGAGATGGGAGCCATCTCTGTCTTCTTTTGCCATTCCCCAGCTTGACTCTCACAGATCTCCTTCCTTTTGCATGGCCCTGCATTTCTTACTCACTCCAAATTCCTACAGACTTGGGGATGCCAGGGATGTGTGTCTGGCCCTTAGTTCACTGATACACAAGTAATGAAATATATCCCGTCTCTAGTCCCAAAGGGGTAGCCGTGCCACAGGACTCCTTGTTTGTTATCCTACCTCTAAACTCCCAGCTAAAGAAACTCAGCCCTGGTCTACACTGCGGCGTGATTTCGGTGGCAATTGAAGGGAGATACACAAAATACTTAAAAATACCCGTGTGTCTTCCTCTGACTGCCTACTGCCTACGTATTGCAGGGTCCCCACAGTGCTGATTCGAGGGGAAATGCCTTCTCATTGAATCAGTGCTACACTTCTTGCTGGGGGAGTCTTAGCTGATCGACCTCGAGCGAATTCTGAGGTCACATTTTCATACTTGATACTGCTGCTGACGGTGTAGCTTTGCCCTATATGACTAATGGGGAAACCAGTGAGACTCTTGCTACTACCTTCAATAGGAGCAGGATGTGGTCTGTTGCTTTCACAGTCAGATCTGGTCTCTAGAAAGACTGAGCCAAAAGCAAAGGTGATATTTCAGTTAGTCTCCCTTAGAGCTTATACCCTCTCCACCACTGTCTGAGGGTATGTTGACCCCTTGAGCTGGTGGTTTAAATTCCAACTTGAGTCAACATATCAAAGTTAGCTTTGATCAAGCTAGTGCCCTCAAAATAGAAGTGTAGCCAGGTGGAGAGGCTGCCGACCCCAAGGATGTACCTAGGGTCTTGGACATGATCATACTTGCTCCTTCCTATTGCTTGAATTGCGACGGCTGCATTCCATTTTTAGCACATTAGCTTGATCAGAGCTAGCACAGGTACCAATACTCAAGCTGGAATTTACACCTGCCAGCTCCAGTTAGAGCTGGATCCTAAGTCAGTGCAACGTCCATACTGTGGAGCTGGAAGGAAGTATACATTAAAACAGGGCACTGGCAGGGAAGTTCATAGATTCGTAGATTTTGAGATCGGAAGGCACCGTGTGATCATCTAGTCTGACCTCCTGTACAATGCAGGCCACAGAACCTCCCACCCGCTCCTGCAATAGATACCTACCCTATGACTGAGTCACTGAAGTCCACAAATCATGATTTCAAAACTTCAAGGTACAGAGAAACCACCAGCAAGTGACCCAGGCCCCAAGCTACAGGGGAAGGCAAAAAACACCATGCCCCTGCCAAACTGCCCAGCGGGAAAATTCCCTCTGGACCCCAAATATGGTGATGAGCTATTCCCTGAGCATGTGGGCAAGACTAACCAGTCAGACATCCAGAAAGAATTCTCTGTAGTAACTGAGAACCCCTCCTATCTCACATCCCATCACAGGCCAATGACATATCTACCACTTGTAAGCAAAGATCAGTTAATTGTTAAATTACGGCAATTACTTATTAGGCCAAGATAAGTTATTAGGATCCCATTGAATAAGCTGTTTTGTGTGGACAGATTCCCACACACCCATACCCTCTGTGTTACAAAAGTGAATGTAGTTCTGTGGGGGGGCTGGGGTCGGCCCAGCCAGGACAGCATACAGTGTAACAGGGTCTAAGAAATGCCAGTCAAAAAAACCATCTGCCTCAGGAGCTCAGGGATTTAATTATTTCTTTTTAACACCAAATAAAGGATAATAATCAGCTCTTGGGTTAAATTGATCTCAGAAGCTCCAGTGAAAATTAAACTTTGAGCAACACCAGTGTAATAGTGCTAGGCACAATTTTATGGTCCTATTTCCTCAGCTTCTGAAATGCGATCCGAGTCACTGCCAAGTACTTGGAGATATTTGATTGCATGTAAAAAGCAAGAATGAAATGCACGTTCGTTCTACTTTAAAACACGGAGTGTTGAATGTCAGAGGGCTGTCAATTAAAAATGTTATTTGCAAAAGGACCATCTCGGATCCAGCAAGATCAAAGCTTTCCTTTGAATTTATAGGGAGACATTATAACTTTAAAAAAACCCCAACTTCTCATCCACACAGGACTGGCAAATAATCCAGAACAAAACGATACATTTTAGATAAATTATTCTCTTTATGCAAGCTATTGGGAAAACCTGAAAACCTACGCATGCTTGTAAATAGAT
This sequence comes from Pelusios castaneus, assembly GCA_007922175.1. Lineage (NCBI taxonomy): Eukaryota > Metazoa > Chordata > Testudines > Pelomedusidae > Pelusios > Pelusios castaneus. Next base: position 4,992,801 of record ML685865.1, read on the forward strand.
CATGCTTAAATGGAACAGGATCTCTAAATATACCATGAGTCATCCACATAAAATGCACCAGTGTGGCTCTTATTGTACAGCATGATTTTTCCCCCCTTTCAAGTAGCATATTAACAATCCCAATGGTATGCAGATATACTGGGAAGATCTGATAAAAGCCCTGGAGAATGACAGTGGCAGTTTATCTTGGGGGCTGACTGCCATTTAATTTTCCATCTCAGTAATGCTTAACCAATCAAATTATCAAATCCCTTTTAAAGCTTTGAAAAGTGCCTCAAATGTCTAGTTTTCTTTCAGTCACTAGACAAGGCACAACAGTTAAAGGAAGAGGTGGGGGGGAAAGACAGTCATCCACCAGAAATAATGGGCAAGTCATGATGATCTGAGTACCAGTAAAAGACAGCCCATATTTTCTGTGTTTTGACCCCACAAAATGCTGTGCGCCCTGAAGTCAACCGGGCTACTGACATGCTTCAATTTAAGCACATGTATAAGTGCTTTGCTAGACTGGGGCCAAAAGGCTCAGTACTTTGCAGAATCAAACTCTTAATTAACTGCCTTCCCTGATAAGTTATGGCAGAGCTCATGGATGCTGGTCCAAAGCCTACAAAAGTCAGTGGGACTCTACACAGACATCGACAGTCTGGGGGATCCTCAATTCTAAATGAGCTATGTTCATCCACAAGAAACGCTCCTGAAGACAGCCCTGCTATAATGTAGACATAGGTCACACGTTTGTTGTCAAGATAATCTCAGTGAGGACTAAAACCATCCTTTTTCTTTAAAGATGGACGCTAAGATTATGAAATGTGAACCTTTGGTAGCGATGGTATAGATGGGGCTCTGGGTCATTCCAGCTAGTGAGTACATTGGCAAGAGTGGAAGCCAGCACAGGCAGTTGTCAGCAAATGTCCATCAACTTCACGGACTACAAACAATGAATTTATAATCACACATATTCACACTGGAAACCTATTGACATAGGCTGTAACCCACTTCATCAGATGCAACCCATTTCTGTCAGGCTGCAGCTGATAAAATGGGTTGCAGCCCACGAAAGCTTATGCCCGAAGAAATTTGTTGGTCTTTAAGGTGTGACAGGATTTCTGTTGTTTTTACTGTGTGTAAGTTCACTCTTAAGTATTTCTTTGTTGCCCATCCCCAAAGGGTCCCACCATCCACAGCAGTCAACATTAAAAACTGGAAACTTACTGCCCATATTAGCTAACTTTAATATGGTATTTGCAGTATTCCTGCTATTTCAAATGCCATATTCTGCCATGGTAAAGGTAAACATCATGGCATAAGGTGAATGGTAACCACTATAAATCCAGACTCGGGAATGAAAATAATTAAGTTGCTTTTTTATGTTTACAGTCAGTTTCTGCTCACTTTCACTTTCTGACTCTTATGCATAGCTCAACATTCCAGTGCTCAGGTTGCAAATACAACTGTAAAATATTTAAATCCAAACTAAAAACTGCTTTCCCTGGAATTAAAGAAAACCAAACCCAGTATACACAATTCAGAGAAATTCCTTTTATAGACCCCTTTTTTTAGCAAAACCTCCATTTTGAGCTAAAGCACCTGATGGTGTCCCTTTAAGCTTTTCCTAATATGGATTCTTCCAGACACTGATTGTTCCCTGTCTGTTTTTAATTTATGTATATTTCCCTGAGATATGACAACTGGCTGGTTCATTTTTAATATTGCTTCTGCATGCAAGCAATAATATGTGACAGTTCGTTAGAAACCCACAGACTCATGATGAGTCTCTCTCTCTCTCTTTTCCAAGTAACAAAAGAAGAAGCAGTTGAGACTCACTAGCAATCAGTAGTCATTGTCATGCCTGCGTGGTTTGCCTGATCTGTAGAAAACAGGAGGAGGACTGTACATCAATCAAGGATTCCCCAAATGGAAATTGGATTCCCCAAATCCCCTTGTTATTTTTGTCCCCTTCAAAAGTTTTGTTGAACTGTACATAAAGGATAGGAAATCATTTCTGAAATTTTAATTAACCACCAGACCAAAACCCAACCCATATACAGCTGATTTTAGATGCTCTGGCAGCAAAAGCACCTTAAATCTTGTCTAAATGGCCAAATGAGGAATCCTTGGCTATGTCTACACTTAGGAATGTAGGTCGACTTTACGAAGTCGACTTTATTTAGAGAATCCACACAGAGTCCTTTTTGCTGGGATCTGCGGGGGTCCCGGACCGAGGCGAGCCACGTGCTTCCTTCTGGCCAGGACCGCTCGGGTCCTGGGCAGAAAGGAGCCGCAGGGCTCCCTTTGGCCAGGACCACTGGGGTCCCGGCCAGAATGGAGCCCTGCATTGCCATCTTCCTGGGACCTGAATGGTCCCAGGGAGAAGGGAGCTGGGATGAGCTGCTAGCAGTTTGCTGGTCTTCGGGAGAACCAGCCCCGTGCGGGACTGGATCTCCCCAGGACAAGCTGCTAGCAGCTTCCTGGGGAGAAGGGAGCAGGGGCTCCCTTTTTCCCCTGCCCTAAGTCGACTTTTCTCATAAGTCGACTTAGGGTGTCCACACTGGCTTAAGTCAACTTAAGAAGTCAACTTAAGCCTTAAATCGACTTAAAACGAGGTCTTATTAAGTCGACCTAATTTTTCCTTAAGTCGACTTAAGGAGCAGCTTAAGGACGCAGAGTAAATAAAGTCAACTTAAGTCTGCTTAAGTCAACTTAATTTACTAGTGTAAATGCACCCCTTGAATGTCATAAATCTTGCATTGCCAACTCTGTGCTACCCATCTCCGTCTCGTGATGGACTGGGAGGCATAAAACTGGCGCATTCTCCACTCCAGTAATCTCCAGTTGCTTCAATGGCCCTTCGTCACTGCAGGCTGCTCAGTGTTATGCCAGGGGACAAGCTGGCTCCCCAGCAGCTCCACCATGAACACAAACCTGGTTTAAAAGCCTCCGTCAGCTGGAGTCAGTGGTGTGCTAGAAGCTCTAAGGATCTGGAATGCAGGGGCCAAATTAAAAATAAATACAAACATAAGTCAACAAATAAACTGAACACCTATAATTGATATTCACTAGTATAAATACTGTGAAAAGCAAGGGGATATTACACTTTAATTTCTGGATCTGATGAAGATCCACTCAAATGTATCACAGCTTGTTTGTGTCTTGTCATATGTCATTCTTTGCAACATGTATAAGGAACACTAATCTTGAAACAGACAAAAATAAGATCATACAAGGTACATTGGATGCATTGTACATTTGACTAAATTAAATATAAATGAAATGATAAGTATTTCTAAACCCATCACTGGCAGAAACTGGTCAGATATACAGTATGATCCTCTAGTCTCACATTGCATTTATCATACACATTTGCTCTAATAGCGTCCAAGTCAGAAAGATTTCTTGGCATGCAGAGGTCACTAAATAATTACGTGCCTCATTCTCTGGATGAGAAGAAAAAGTTTCCTCCTCTTTGTGTGAATGATGTGAACTGCATTGATTGTAGTAACTGATTTATTTGAAAAGTAAGTTTCAAAATGCATACCATTTAGTTGGCTTGGGATTATAGTCAGTTGCAATTTTCCTGCTAATTTAAGTGCCTGTAGAAAACGAATATTTCCATGTTGATTTTATTTCAAGAGCAAAATGATTTCATGTTCTTCAGTGCATGGCTATATTTTATGGAGAAACTTGCATTTGTATTAAATCACTGACAGCTACAGCATTTGCTGCAGATTACTATGGAAAGGTCATGATTACCAAGAGAAACATAAATGTGTTTGCACTTACTTGCTTATTTGACTTGGAAGCTTCCTGGTAGGTATAGCTGCACCAAGTATTATAATTGGTAAGAAAGACTTCTCAGGAAGGAGTTTAATCAATTTGAGATATTTAAAGAGAAACATACATATGTAGGCAATCTGCTGGTTTTGGCTTCAACTAGCCTGCTGTTCTGTGTTACATCATTGTATGCAGCAACTGCCTGTTATGAGATTTGCTAGGGTACTACTGATTATGAAAGAGCAGGAGGTTTCATGTTGACAGATTTGCTTTGTTGCTTTCCACTATTGTAGGTATGGGTTTAAAGAATTCAGAAAACTAGGTAAGAATTTGTTGTTGTGTGTGGTTCTCGTCTCTATAGACAACAACAAATTGTCGTAAAATGCTGGTTTTATTTCTATCTCAGAGAGCTGCTGCAGTGTTTTCAGTGAAAGAGTTGAGTTCTGGCTAGGGGAAAAGGCCACCTCTCTTGACAGAGCTTAACATGCCTTTGAAATGAGCCGAGCTCTGTATTCTAACAGTGCTGTTCTCCCACGCATCACAGAAATAGCCTTTGAGCTCAAAATGATCAAACACTGTTTCTTACATAAAATGTAGAGGTTAGGATCTGGTAGGTGCTTGTGACCCATTTGATGACACATTTGCGAATGATTTCAATCTCTTTGTGAATTAAAAAAGCAAGGGTTGTACCAGTTCTAGGGCTGATATATTGGGTTGGCCAGTCATAAAAACATTATTAAAAACTAACAGAAATAGTACTTGATTATTGATAGAACATCAAGGGTAAAATTTGTAAAAGTGTGTAAGTTCCATTTTTTTATGTAACTGAGGCCTGTCCGTGCTTTAAAGTTAGGTTAACATAGCTACAAAGTTTGGAGATATGAAAAATCCACATGTCTGTGAGCCAGAATTATGCTGACTTAATCCCTGATGGAGACAAAGTAGGTCAATGGAAGAATTCTTGTATTGACCTAAGTACACTGTTTGTAGAGCTGAATTACCTACAGCAATGGAAGAGCCCCTTCTGTCACCGTAGGAAGTGTCTACCCTATGACAATACAGCGGCATACCAGCAATGCCATAACTGTGTTGCTGTAGTGCCTGTAGAGTAGACATGGCTTTAAGAATTTAGGAGTCTAAGGACAGGTCTATACTGGCAGCAAAATTTGGCAGCAGTCGGTGGGTGTTATGGAAGCGATGAAGAGTAGCTTGTGTAACTCCTGTCGACTTCCTAACTCCCCTTCAGCACGGCGTCATCACTGTGCTGTGCCGACGGGAAATGCATTCCTGTCATCGCAACACTATGCCACTGGAGAGGGTAGTTTTATTAAATTGATTTCCAGATGACCGTAGCAGGTCTTAACTGACTGCTAAGTCAATCAGGAAAAATTGATCTGACGGCGGCGAATTTGCCATTGTCATTGTAGATGTGGCCTCAGCCTCAGGGAGAGTCACTGGAACTTAGGTACCTTGAAAATCTTACTCACATGTTTCTCTCTTCACTGTCATGGATGAGCTATATAAGTTCCTTGATGATTAATGTTCTCTAGTAAAATGGAGAAGGTATAGCGATACAATTCCACTTGTTAGGCTCCAATTTTCAAACTTTGGTACCAAATGTTAAACATCTGACGCTGTTCTGACACAATTAAATACCTATTTCAGGCACCTTGGTGCAGATTTAAATGTTTAAAATCCAAACACAAGTACCTGAAAGACGACCCCAATTTCCCTCATAAATGGTAAGTGTCAGAGGGGAGGAAATCTCTGAGGTTTTTAGTGTGGAGATTTCTGCCTTGATTATTTCCCCTGTTGACTAGATCATGAGGCTGATCTCCATGACTCTCCTGGGATGTACATGAAGCCTAGAGGATCTGCAGAACTATCTATACACAGGCCCTGTGTCTCTGGGCCGGCACTATGGGCTAGCTTTACAAAAGGAATAAGGCACTAACTGCCCAACCATCCAGTATTTAGGTACCTCAGTGATAATAAAAAAACGCACTCACTGCAGACTAACTGTGTAGGCCCCTAAAGTCCCTAGGCGCCTCGAAGTTTGCATGTTCATTGCTGCCTCGGTCTAGACTCCTAGGCTCATACCTAAGCCCCAGTTGGAACTTTAGCTAGCTGTTTGCTCTCCCTAGCATACCTGCAGGGCTGAGTCCTGTAGGCATTCTTAAAGGTCCCCTAAACCCACACAGCAGAAGAGTCCAATTGCAACTTTTAGCACACTGGCTGTGGCACTCACCCATGATGTGGGAGACCAGGGTTCAGCTGCCTCAAATGTAGAGCAGAGGTTTGAACCCACATGGCCAGAGTGTCCCAACCACTGGGCTATGGGGTATTCTGGGCAGGTCTTGCTCTCAGTCTCTCTGGTTGGAGCTGTTCCATTATGTATAAATAATAAACTAAGCAACATATACCATTATTAGTGGTTAAAACACACAGGCTGCGTCTACACTGGTAAATTAAGTCGACTTAAGCTTGCTTAAGTCGACTTAATTTACCCTGTGTCTACACTACAGTTTCCTTAAGTCAACTTAAGCAGCTTGCTTAAGTCGACTTAAGGAAAATAAAGTCGACTTAATTAAAATTAAAACAGGGCAAAGTAGGGCAATGGGCCCAGTATCTTAGGTGCCTGTACACAAATGCGAGGAGCCTGGGAAACAAGCAGGAAGAATTGGTAGTACTGGCACAGACAAGGAACTATGATATAATTGGAATAACAGAAACGTGGTGGGATAACTTGCATGACTGGAGCACTGCCATGGATGGATATAAATTGTTCAGGAAGGACAGGCAGGGAAAAAGGGGGGGAGGAGTAGCGTTATATGTAAAAGAGCTGTATGACTGCTCGGAGCTCCACTATGAAAGTGGAAACAAGATGGTTGAAAGTTTGTGGCTTAAGTTTAGGGGAGAATGCAGATGTTGTGGTGGGTGTCTGCTACAGACCGCCAGACCAGAAAGAGGAGGTGGATGAGGCATTCTATGGACAACTAACAGAAGTTTCCAGATCGTCGCAGGCCCTGGTTCTTATGGGGGACTTCAATTATCCTGATGTCTGCTGGGAAGATAATACAGCAGTGCACAGGCAATCCAGGAAGTTTTTGGAGAATATTGAGAACAACTTCCTAGTACAAATGCTGGAGGAACCAACTAGGGGCCTTGCACCTCTAGACCTATTGCTCACAAACAGAGAAGAATTGATCGGGAAAGTAGAAGTAAATGGCAACCTGGGCAGCAGCGACCATGAGATGGTAGAGTTCAGGATCCTGATCAATGGAAGGAAGGAAAGAAGCAGAACACACACCCTGGACTTCAGAAAAGCAGATTTTGGCTCCCTTAGGGAGCTGATGGGCAGGGTCCCATGGGAAGCTGATCTGAAGGGGAAAGGTGTCCAAGACAGCTGGCTGTATTTTAAAGAAACCCTGTTAAAGGCACAGGAAGATAACATTCCGATGTGCAGAAAGAACAGCAAATGTGGACGGCGACCAGCGTGGCTTAGCAGGGAACTCTGCAGGGAGCTGAAACATAAAAGGGAAGCTTACAAGAAGTGGAAGCTTGGACAGATGACAAGGGAGGCGTATAAAGATATTGCTCGGGACTGCAGGGATCAAATCAGAAAGGCCAAAGGACAATTGGAGTTGCAGCTAGCAAGAGATGTGAAGGATAACAGAAAGGGGTTCTATAAGTATATCAGCAACAAGAAAAGGATCAGAGGTGGTGTAGGTCCCTTACTGAATGGGGCAGGCATCCTCGTGGAGGATGATGCGGAAAAGGCTGAAGTACTCAATGCTTTTTTTACTTCAGTCTTCACAGGGCGGGCCAGCTCCCAGGCTACTACACGGGGTAACGCGGACTGGAGAGAAGAGTGGCCCTCGGTGATGGAAAGTCAGGTTAGGGAACACTTAATGAAATTGGATGTGCACAAGTCCATGGTGCCAGATGAACTGCATCTGAGGGTGCTGAGGGAGTTGGGGGAAGTGATTACAGAGCCGCTGGCCATTATCTTTGAGACCTCGTGGCGAACGGGGGGTGGTCCCGGAGGATTGGAAAAAGGCAAATATAGTACCTATCTTTAAGAAAGGGAAAAAGGAGGATCCGGGGAACTACAGACCGGTCAGCCTCACCTCAATCCCTGGGAAAATCATGGAGCAGGTCCTCAAGGAATCCATCCTGAAACACTTGGAGGAAAATAGAGTGATCAGGAACAGTCAACATGGATTCACCAAGGGCAAATCATGCCTGACCAACCTGATTTCCTTCTATGATGAGATGACTAGATTTGTGGATGCGGGAAGAGCCGTTGACGTGATATACCTTGACTTTAGCAAGGCTTTTGATACGGTTTCCCACAGCATTCTCGTCGGCAAGTTAAGGAAGTATGGGTTGGACGAGTGGACCGTAAGGTGGATCGAAAACTGGTTAGATCAACGGGCTCAGCGGGTAGGAATCAATGGCTCGATGTCTGGTTGGCAACCGGTAACGAGTGGAGTGCCCCAGGGGTCGGTCCTGGGGCCGGTTCTATTCAACATCTTCATTAATGATCTTGATGATGGAATAGACTGCGTGCTTAGGAAGTTTGCGGATGACACCAAGTTGGGGGGAATGGTAGATACTCTGGAGGGCAGGGACAGGATCCAGAGAGACTTGGACAAATTGGAACACTGGGCCGAAAGAAACCTCATGAGGTTCAACAAAGACAAGTGCAAAGTCCTGCACTTAGGACGGAAAAATCCCATGCACTGCTACAGGCTGGGGACCGATCAGCTAAGTAGCAGAGCTGTAGAAAAGGACCTGGGAGTTATGGTGGACGGGAAGATGAATATGAGCCAACAGTGTGCCCTTGTTGCCAAAAAGGCCAATGGCATATTAGGCTGCATCAGTAGGAGTATTGCCAGCAGATCGAGGGATGTGATAATTCCCCTCTATTCGACACTGGTCAGGCCGCATCTGGAATACTGTGTCCAGTTTTGGGCTCCCCACTACAGAAAGGATGTGGCCAAATTAGAAAGAGTCCAGCGGAGGGCAACAAAAATGATTAGGGGGCTGGGGCACATGACTTATGAGGAGAGACTGAAGGAACTAGGCTTATTTAGTCTACAGAAGAGAAGACTGAGGGGAGATTTGATAGCAACCTTCAACTACTTGAAGGGTTGCTCCAAAGAGGAGGGAGCTAGGCTGTTCTCGAGGGTAACAGAGGACAGAACAAGGAGCAATGGTTTCAAATTACAGCTGGGGAGGTCAAGGTTGGATATTAGGAAAAACTTTCTCACTAGGAGGGTGGTGAAGCATTGGAATGGGCTATCTAGGGAGGTGGTAGAATCTTCATCTTTGGAGATTTTTAAGGCTCGGTTAGACAAAACCCTGGCTGGGATAATTTAGGGGGGAGTGGTCCTGCTTTTTAGCAGGGGGTTGGACTAGATGACCTCGTGAGGTCCCTTCCAACCCTATTATTCTATGATTCTATGATTCTATGAAAATTAAGTCGACTTTATAAAACCACCTTCCTAGTAGACCTAAGGCTTAAGTCGACTCCCTAGAGTCGACTTAAGCCAGTGTAGATGTGGGATAGCCCTAAGTCGACTTAGGGCTACCCCAGGGCTACACCAATGCCCTCCCTGTCGGGGGGGGCACAGGGGGAGCCTGGCATGCCCCCCCACCTGGCAGGGCAGAGCCCTGCCCACCCTGCCTCTATGCCCTGCCAGGGTCCCTGACCCCCTTTGCCCCATTGTACCTAGGTACAATGGGGCAAAGTCTGAGTCCCCTGGCATTGGGCAAGGGGTGCCCCCCTGTCCTCGTGGACCTGCCCTAGGTCCCCCTAAGCTGCTGGAAGTCGACCTAGGCGTCCAGTGTGGACGGTCTAGGTCAACTTTTTAAGTTCCCCTTTAAGTCGACTTTATTTTTAAGTGTGGATGCACTAAGTCGACTTAGTTATAGTCAACTTAAATTACCAAGTGTATACATAGCCACAGAGAAAATCCCAATGCAATGCATCTTTATTTTGTGTGGCATCTTTCATGGAAACTCTATCCCAGATGAGTTACAATCTTTAACAACATGAGTCAGTTAACAGCATATGACATACATTACAGAAAACAATGGTGCAAAGAGCATATGCCATGCTTCTAGATACATTATCTATCTACAGATGTGCACATGTATAATTAGCAAACCAAAACACTGACAAATATCCCCATTCCTGCCCTCATTCATTGCACTGTACCCAAAGCTAGGTTATAAGCCGTTTAAGATAAGGATCATGTTGTTGAACTGTAAAGCACTTAGTCCACTTTCGGACACTAGAATTATACGTCTTACAATAAAGTAAATTCCCAATACAATAGCCAGGTAGTGAGGCATGAAAGGAAGATTTCATCTATGTGTGCAATGGGGAAATGTCTCCCTCCGGTCCTATTAACATGCAAAAGTTCAGCACATTGGTGGCAGCATTATAGCAGTCTCCTGAATGAGTTGAGAAGTCTTTTCTTGTTTGAAGAATGTCACAGAATGGGCTGGACCTTTGGGAGTTTGAGTCCTAATTCTGAGCTGTACCTGGTTTCCTGTGTGATGTATGGATTGAACTGCAGGAGACGGACACAGATCAGCACTGAGACTTGATCCCCTTAAAGATCTAGCTCTACCTTTTGTATCATAATCAGGGAACTGACTCAGCAGGCTTATGTTGCTTGGAGGGACTTTTGTTGACAAGACACTAGGGGTGCGTATACACTTACAAATTAAGTCAACTTAAGGAGGCTTTAAGTTGACAAACTATTCCACGTCCACAACGGGCTTTCCTTAAGTCAACTTAAGCAGTTCCTTAAGTCGATTTAAGGAAAAGTTTAGTTGACATAATAAGACCTCCTTTTAGGTCGATCTAACGCTTAAGTTGACCTTTTTAAGTCGACTTAAGCCAGTGTAGACTCAGAGTAGCCCTAAGTCGACCTCCATGGCCTCCAGACCTTCCTCCCCTGACCTCCCTCCCAGAGTTCCTGGCACAGGAAGAGCCTGCCCTGGCCAGCCACAGGACAGCACTCATCCCTGACCCCCCTGCTCCCCAGAGCTGGCCAGACCTGCTGCTTGGGAGCAGGGCGAAGCAGAACCAGCGCTGCCAGTGGGCCCCATCCTGGAGCCACCAGGAAATCGTGCTGGCCACATGGGGGGATGAGGCAGTCAGCTCTCAGTTGCGAGGCAGCCATCGCAATCGGGAGGTGTATGCCTCCATCTCCCAGGCCCTGGCTGCCAAGGGCCACACCCGGGACACCCAGCAGGTCTGGGTCAAGATCAAGGACCTCTGCCAGGGCTACTAAAAGGCCCGGGAGGAGGATGCTCCAGACAGGGACAGCCCCCATCAGCTGCCGCTATTACCAGCAGCTGGATGACTGTCTGGGCCAGGAGAGCAGCAGCCTGCCAGCCCACACCATCAACTCTGCCGAGCCGCGCTCCCTTGACAATGACCAGGAGAAGGGCTCAGGGGACGAGGCTGTGGTGCTGGAGCAGGGGGAGGCCCGGAGCCAGCTGCCAGCCCAAAGCCCATCCCTGCCCCAACGGCAGCTCCAGCCTCACAGGAGGCGGGAGAGGAGCAGGTTCCCCCCACAGAAGACGACTCAGGTGAGGGGACATTGCGCCAGACACCTGCTGCACCTGCTGGTGAGTGCTCCTTCTCTCTCTCCCTTCCTGCAGCAGGGCTGGGCATGCCTGTGGGACAAGGACTGCAGGGGGACATGGCCCAGGGACAGGCAGGGTCGGGGGGAAGGCACTCGCAGAGGGGCTGGGGGCTGTGTGGTGGGGGTAGGGGGAAGCTGGAGACGAGCGGTGCAAGTGGCATGTCTCAAGTTGGGGTGGTGGGACTGTAGGTGGGAGCACCAACACCGGTGGCATGTGGCCTCAGGAGAGACCCCTGAGGCAGGGCTGCCTGCAGCTCACCACTGTGGGCACCGCACCCAACCTATAAATACATCAGAGGGATTAACATCAGGGAGGGAGAGGAATTATTTGAGTACAGCACCAATGTGGACACCAGAACAAATGGTTATAAACTGTCCATCAAGAAATTTAGGCTGGTAATTAGATGCAGGTTTCTAACCATTAGAGGTGTAAAGTTCTGGAATAGCCTTCCAAGGGGAGTTGTGGGGGCAAAAAACCATAACTGCTTTCAAAACTGAGCTTGATAAATGTATGGAGGGGATGGTATGATTAGCCTATTTTGGAAATTGACTGATATTTGGCTACGTGTGGTGGATTTACAAGTGGCCTAAGAGGGGAGAGAACATGGGGTGGGTTCTGAGTTATTACAGAGAATTGTTTCTTGGGTAACTGGCTGTTGAGACTTGCCCACGTGCTCAGGGTTTAACTGATCGCCATATTTGGGGTCAGGAAGGAATTTTCCCCCAGGGCTGATTGGCCTGGGCTCTGGGGGGTTTCCGCCTTCCTATGTAGCACAGGGCATGGCTCACCTACTGGTGAATTCTCTGTATCTTAAAGTCCTTAAATCATGATTTAAGGAGGTAAATAACTCAGTCATAGGTTGGTGGCCTATTGCTGGAATGGGTGGGTGAGGTCTTGAGGCCTGCATTTTGCAGGAGGTCAGACTAGATGATCATACTGGTCCCTTCTGACCTTAAAGTCTATGAGTCTATGAGCATGCCAGCATGTACAGGACTGGGAAGCAGGGGGATGGTCAGGAGACAGCAGCTGCTGTCAGGCTGCACAGTGCACCAGGTAATGGGAGGGACTCTCTTCTTTGCTTCTCCCCAGCAGCCCCTGTGCCCTTGACACATGGCACTCCCAGTGCTCCACCAGGCCTGATCACAAGGAGAAGGAGGGTGCATTGCTCACTGGACAAGCTCCTCAAAGACCTGGTCCACATCAGCGAGGGGACCGAGGCACTCCTCATGGCATGGCAGGAACGGGAGGATGCCCATCGGAGGATTGAGCAGGGGCTGTGGAGGGGTGAGCAGAGGCTGCTCGAGTGTATGCTTGACCTCATGGAGTGGCAGACCCTATCCCTGGAGTGCCTGAAGGAGCACCTGTTCCCTTGGGGCCCCACCCTATGCCCCAGAGGCAGCCCTCCTTGCTGATGGGCCAGGACCCAAGGCAGACGTCTGCAAGCCCGGGACCCGCCTTCCAGAGGCCCTTCCTCCCAACCCTCTTCAATTCCCCCGGACCCTCCTCATTCCCCCCATCCCTCTTCACTCCCCCTGACTGCCCAACCCCCCTACAAACTTCTCAACCCCCATTTGCCCCTCTGAATAAACACCCTGAACACTGTTATACAGTGTGTCATGCTTTTTACTGGTGTGGGGACGGGGGGGAGATGGGTGTGTGGTGCGGGGGCAGGCATGGGAGGGTGGTGGAGGTGATGGGGTCTGGTAGCAGGCTTACCCCTCAGTGCTCCTCGCTGTCGAAGTGGGCCCTCAGCGCATCACGGCTGAGCTGTGCTTGCTGCTGGACCCGCTGAGTCCGGGGCAGGGTGTCGTTGGGCTGCTCATACTGCACAGTGAGCCACCCGGCCTCGGCCTCCCAGATGTGAGAGAACCTTTCCCCCTGCAGCTCGCAGAGGTTGTGCAGGCAACAGCATGCGCTGCCGACCTCCGGGAGGTTGCTCTCGCAGAGCTGCGGGTGGGTCAGGAGGGCCTTCCAGCGGGCCTTGAGACAGCCGAAGGCATGCTTGACAATGCTGTGGAACTGGTTGAATCTCTGATTGAAGAGGTCCCTGCTGGCATCCATGTGGCCCGTGCATGGCTTCATCAGCCAGGGGAGCAAGGGGTAGGCAGCATCCCCGAGGATCAGGACTGGCACCTGCTCGTCCCCAATGGTGATGGTGTGGTCGTGGAAGAAAGTGCCCACCTACATGAGCCTGTACAGGGCGGAGTTGTGCAGGAGCCGTGCATCGTGCACCTTCCCCGGCCAGCCCATACAGATGTTCTGGAAGATTCCGCGGTGGTCCACGAGGGCCTGCAGGACCACAGAGTAGTACCCCTGGTGGTTGACATAGTCCCTGGCGCAGTGTTCCGGGGCTTGGATGGGGCTGTGGGTGGTGTCCACAATGCCCCCACAGTTGGGGCAGCTAAGTCGGGCAAGGCCATCGAGGAGTTCATGCAGGTTGCCCGTGTGACAAGATGGGCTAGCAGGACACGGTTGATTGCCCTGCCGACCTGCATGAGGGTGGTCCCCACGGTGGCCTTCCTGATGCCAAATTGCTGGGCCGTGGAGCGGTCGGAGTCTGGGGTTGCCAGCTTCCACATGGCGATCGCCACTCGCTTATCTGTGGGCAGGGCGGGTCAGATTCAGGTACCCATGTGCTGCAGAACCAGGCTGAGCTCACAGACGAGCTCAAGGAAGGTTGGCTTGCTCATCCTAAAGCTCTGCAGCCACAGGCCCTCATCCTAGATGGTGAGGATGATCTGCTCCCACCAGTCACTGCAGGCCTCATGTGCCCAGAAGCGACGAGGCACGGAGCACAGTGCTGTGAGTGCGGCAGCTTGCTGGGGCAGCTGGGTGGGGGGCAGGCTGTTTTCCTCCGCGCTGGCGGGTTGCCAGACAGGCCTACTCCACAGCCGAAGAAGCCTTACCACTAGCTGCAAGTGTCGTGCAGCTGCCTGGCAAAGCACAGGAGTAGAGGCTGATCCATTACCTGCTCAGGCTCCAAGTTGCCAGGCACAATGGGACGGGGCTGAGCTCACTTCCTCTTTTGAAGGTATGGCTGGGGGAGGGGAGACCTCCTCTGCTTCCCACAATGCACCCCTCCAACCCTCCCCCAAGTTGCCTTAAGAGTCTAGTGTAGACTCTCTACATCCACTTGATAAATTCTGCCTTAAGTCATCTTAGGAGTCTAGTGCAGACTCTCTATGTTGACTGAATAAGGTCGACTTAAAGTCGACTTAACTTTCTAAGTGTAGACATAGCCTAGGAGACCCCAAGGAGTTAGGCTTGCAACTGCTGCCACATGGACAAAGCATAACTCAGGGATTAATAAAGTTTCACTAATTCAATTTAACCTGCATTCAGCTTCACTCTTTGCTAAGGAAACATAGTGGCAACATCTGCGCTGTGAGGTCTCTGCTGTGTAGCAAGTGGCACCCTCCTGCCCACTCCTACAATAGACACCTTAGCTATGATTGAGTCACTGAAGTTCCCAAATCATGGTTTAAAAACCTCAAGGTACAGGGTAACCACCAGCAAGTGATCCATGGCCCCATGCTACAGGGGAAGGCAAAAAACCCCAGAGCCCCTGCAATCTGCTTTGGGGGAAAATCCCCTCCTGACCCCACATCTGGCGATTAGCTAATCCCCGAGCATGTGGGCAACACTCACCAGCCAGACACCCAAAAAAGAATTCTTTGCACTAACTCAGAACCCACTGGATCTAACATCTATCAGGATTCAGCCAGACTTGCACAAGGGGGCAATGGCACATAGACAGCAGTGATGATAATAGGACACTCTCTTCTTGGGTCTGAGAACATGCATGGTTCAGGCTGTCAGGACAGGAAAGCACCAAGGGACAATGTAACACTGCTAATAGGGAAACGCCCTGTGTGATTTCAGCTGGAGAGCAGGGCCTCCTACAACCTGATTCCTTAGGGTGAATAAACTCAAACATGCATGTTACAAAGAACAGTTGCAATTTAATAGTGAACAATGAGAGCATAATGTGGCTTGTAGAAAAGGACCGCAGAGTAACTAATCTGAAAAATGAACAGATGTTACTAAGTGAAGCTTATGATGGTGGGTGGTAAACACCACACAGCCCACTTGAGGGATATAGCCATTCCTGTTACGGATCTGAGCAGAGTGCAGCACCAGAATTTTATAGCAACAGCAAAAGAAGCCGAAGGGGGAGTCCTATGGACAAAGATGACCATTTTTAAAGCATAGGCGGGGGTTTATAAAGCTAACGGCTGCCTCAAAGGAAAAATGAGACTGGAAGTAGATCCCACCATGGAACCTGTGAGATTACCATAAAGGAAAATTACAGTGTCACTCCGTAACCCAGTACTCAAGAAGCTTGACAGACTGCAGAGAGGGGCATCATGGTGCCTGTGGAGACCAAGACAATCTGAGTAAGCACCATGGTAGTGATAAAGAAGCCATTGGGCAAATTACATATTTACATACACACAAACCCCTGAACTGAGCAGTGGAAAGGTGCCACTATTTACTGCCCACAATTGACGGTATCTTGCTAGAATCTTCAAGCACCAGAATCTTTCCAGTCAGTGATGTGAGCAGCAGGTTTTAGTACACAAGCCTGGATAAAGAGTCCAGCATGCTGATAACTTTTGTAATACCATTTGGTGTGCATGTGGCTGTATTTGCCAATAGGTATAAGCCCAGCACCAGAGATGTTCCAGTGGAGATTCACTCAAAACACTGAGGGGACTGAGTGGGATGAAAATCATTGCAGATGATATCCTCATTGTAGGTGAATTGAGTAATAATACAGAAGCAGAATGAGATGAAGACAGAAAACTACACTTTTTGATTCAGTGATACAGGGACAAGAATGTAAAATTCAGCCCAGAAAAAATGCAACTCAAACAGTGTAAGGAGACATGCAGTGGACATTTGCTCACAGCACAGGGACTGAAACAGATCCCGACAATAACAAGGCAGTCAAAGACAGACTGGCTTTGTGGATGTGAAAGTGCACGGCACTTCATAGGAATGACAATTTTCTGTCCAAGGTCTGTCCACACCCGACTGCATTACAGAACTCTACAGCTTGCCTTGTAAGCTGACACAGAGTGGCACTGGGGAGGTCCCCAGTAGCAAACACTTGACATGCTGAAACAATTAAGGATGGATGCCCCTGTCTGACATACTACCAGACAGGAAACCATTAACAATCAAGTGTGATATTTTAGAGAAAGTATTGGATGTTGCTCTTTTTCAGGATCAACCAGTCACTTATACCAGTAGAGCCCTATCAGAAACTGAACAAGGATACAGCCAAGTAGAAAAAGAGCTTCTGTCAGTGGCATATGGAATGGAGAGTCCATCAGTATGCGTATGGCTACCGGGTGCAATATAGTGCAATCAGACCACAAACCCCAAAAGACATTTGTGGCCCCAAAGAGACTGTAGCACATGTTAATGCATCTCTAGTGCACATTGTCCTGAATGATTACAGGTGTTATTTGATATCCTGAGAAGAGTATCAGAGAGTTGGGGAAAGGGGATCAGTATTTCAGTGCTTAGAGCAACAAGTTAATGGCTTCAGTCTCCCAGTTTCAATGGTGAAGCTGATGGAAATCAAAGAGGCTATGAGTAAGTCCAATGACAGGCAATCAAGAAAGCTATTTTAGCAGGGAGGCCAGGAGACAAAAGCTAAGTACCAGTAAAAGCGGAACCACATTTACAATTTAAAGATGAGCTGAGTGTACAAGATGGAATCTTATTATAAGGGCAAAGAGCAGATGTCTCCACCTTGTTACATAAAGATGTCATGCAGAAAATACATGCCTTGCACTTGGGCATTAATGCCACTGTCATTTTTAATAAGGGAAGCCAGGGTCCACCATTTTAGTTTAGGGAAGGAAGACCTAATGGGAGCCTAGTTAGTCAGCAGGATCCCCCCCTCAAAAAAGTTTACAAACAAACCATAAAATACACTTGTAAAAGTGGGTTAAACAGACCCTTATAGAGACCATTTGTTCTCATAACTTCGTTAACTACCGCTTCTAACCTTTAGCCATAGAAGCACCAATCAACCTGCAGGGAATAATTAGCTTAAAACAATTACTAGCAGATTTCTTTCTGGGCTCTGGAGTGCTCGAGACTGTAATGCTTATCGCTTGGCATTCACTACATCCTTAATAGTCTCAAAGGCAGCTGAAGAGTGCAAAAATCTTTTAACAGCTGCTTTATTTGTTTGTGTTTTTGTTGCTGCAGAAAAGTTTCTAAAGCACTGCAGGCTTTTCCATTGCTGATACTGTTATAGCAGTACACTGCTTCACAGGTGCAAAGTCACTCCAAAGTCTTCCTTCGCGTTTCCCCAGAGAGCAGAGCTTTCCTTTCTTTCCAGCCTGCTTCCATTGCTGCAGACGTGGTTTCCTAGGCCACAAATAGTGGTGCTGGGAATTGAACAGCTAGCTTTTTAACGCGGCAGTCCCTACATAGGAGCCCCTGTGTACACTCATGCTGCTGTTCAGATTTGTTCCAACAGCCTTAATAATGGGTAATTTTTACCTTTTCTTAAAGGTAGACAATTTCATCTTTTGTGATTTGATACTTTGACCCTTAATTAGAGAGCATATTTTTGTTTAAGAACATAAAAGACCAGATTCTCTGCTGCAGCTGAGATACACTCAGCTCAGCAGAAGAGGGGAGCATCTATGACTTGATTATGGCTCCCTGATTCTCAGCTATGCTCCGAAGAGGGTGTTATCTGTTCCCTGATTCTCTGTCCAGCAGCAGATCAGACCAGGCTAGCAATGTGTGTTATAGCTGTAATGTCTGTCTTCCACCTGAGAACTGATGGACCAGAGTGCTCTTGTGTCTCACTATCTCCCCAGCTGGGGTAACCAGATAGCAAGTGTGAAAAATCAGGACATGGGGTGGGAGATATTAGGTGCCTATATAAGAAAAAGCCTTAAATATCAGTACTGTCCCTATAAAGTGGGGACATCTGGTCACTCTATCCTGAACACACCCTGTACTGGTACACTACCTGTAGAGCCAGGTGGAAAAAATGGGTCAAAGACATATAAAAATGACAGGGTAGTTATTGTGAGGTTTTTCTAACATCTGTTCCTATAATACCTAATCACTGATCATTTCTATGAAAGCTAATATCATATACACTGACGTGGAGGAAATTCCAGTATGTCTTGAGGGAGAAAGTCTGCACCATATGAGGACTAGATAAAGTTTGCACAGCTTTTTGCCGGCTGTGCAGCTTTATACTGTAAGTGGTAGTGGGTAGTATACCACTACATGGCAATATTGGTTGAAGTCTTGCTAGTTTTCTTTGATGATGATGAAAATTAAGATTCACAGCTAAACACCTTCATTATTTGCCTCAGGGTTAAACAGGGGCTAAAGATTTTATTCTCATTACAACAGGTAATTTGACCTCGCCTTCCTCTATGTGCTATTCCCCAGTGTTTGAATCCCAACACCTATTCTGATTTGCTGTTACAGCCTGACCTGATCCTGTGTCGTACATTTCCCTGCATTTAATTTCCTCCAATTTTGTAAGTCCCCCATCTTCAAAGCATCTGATGAGGTGGGATTTTCTCCCATGAAATCTCATGCGATAAATAAATTTGTTAGTCTTTAAAAGTGCCACAAGACTCCTTGTTTGTTTGGCTGACCTACACTAACACAGCTACCCCTCTGGAATTCAATATTTATAATATTCTTAGAAGAACAAAAACATATAAGGGAATAATACAGACCCTGAAATAACGATATCTATTTCTCATATGAAGTTTTTCACTGTAACCACCATCACCTGGGCACTTATTGTTAGTGGGGCAACTGCAGTAAGTCATCCATGCCACTTCTGCTACTTGACTATAGTGATATAAAACAATGCATTGAGAAGTAAATTACATTGGTTTGATAAAGCTAAGGAGAAGTACCCAGGCACTTTTCAACAACCTAAAGGCCTACAGGATCATTGCTCTACTCAACTCCCACGGGTGCCCTGATTACTCGAGGGATTAGCATTGCACAAGTAATGTTCTCAAAAGTCAAGCAGTAACTTGAAATAAGATCTGTCAGCTAATTAGAGTCTTATTTGGCCTCCTTCACATAGTTGCAGAAGAAATGGCATCAAACCGGATATGCAAAACTATTTTCAACTGGTCTGATTGAACTCCTGAAGTACAGAAGTGTCACAGTCTAAGAGCACTGATATTTTCCTTTGCTTTTCCAAGTTAAATCTTGGCACAAGCAATGCTGTTACTAGTTCACGGTACTGTCACTATGGTATCAAAGGAAATATGCTACAGTGGAGTTTATTCATGCACTGATCAAATACTGCTGACACTTTTGTGCCTCACCCAATTCTGGGGGCAGCCAGGAGCCAAATCTGAAGAGCTGCTCTGATTTAAGTTGTGTAGAATAGCTCCTGAAGGACCATTCTGCTACCTGGGGATCAACAGAGCATATGCAGCTCCAGCCCTCCCCACATCATCGTGTCTCCCAACTGCTACCATGCCCTGAAATGACCCCTGCCTAAATCAGTCAGTAACAAACATTGTTGACCTTCCCTCTCCCTTTGTCTCATCTTCCCTTTCCCTACTATATGTTTCTCCCCTTTTGGTTCTGTCACAGATTCAGAATTTTCTCCTCTAATCCTTCAACTTGTTAAAATCAAAAACAAAATGATCACAACTCCACAGTCTTATCTATATAAAATAATAAACCTACACACATTTGCCTGTCTTAGTTTCCTCATCTTCTAGACCATTCTTAGGGTCATCTGGGACTATCCAATGTTCTCCTGTTGTATTGCCTACCCTGGATTTCAAAATGTGAAGTTTTCTCCTCATATCAGCTTCTCTGACATTGGCTAGTATATCCCCTTTCCCTCACCTGCCCAAACTTCCTGTACCCCTCCCTCAGTTTTCCTTCTTGGACTCCTTCGATAAACTTCCAGGCCCTCTGTCAGCTGACTCCTGAATCAGCCTCCTCAGGTGATCCCAGACCCTTACCAGGTGACTTCATTGCTAAACAACCTCTCTCCTGACAAACTAGTTCTCCTGAACAGGAGCCAGCCTCTCGGTTAGAGTGATTCCAATTGCCATGGGACATCATTTAAGTGCATGGCCATCTTTGTATTGCTACCAGCCTTTGGAATGCCAATCTACCATGGAGGTAATAGGAGAACAGAGAAGGTAAAGAAGAATCTCATATCCAAAATGGAGCCTGCAGGCTAACACAGATACATATAAAGAGCCCCAGTATCAAAGAGAATTTGTAAATCAAACATAGGTTCCCTAAGTCATTTGCAGTGATACAGTACTACAAACTAAACCAATACTAAAGGCCTAACCCAATGGTATAGACATGCACTCAGGGCCATCTAAAACTTAAAACAAAAACAGAAACTTTTTTGCATGCGGTAAAGATCAAGGGCTTCACAGTCCCATTTTGAAATAAAGTAAGTAGCCATTGCATCAGCAATTATGGAATCTGCTGCTGGATGGGATGGGCAGTCAAGTTTTCTCTGCAGTCCATATAGATCCTTTCTAAATGTGCTTGGAGAAATGGGCCTCCATTTCCAGACAGCCCCTCCCAGCAAAGGCCCCAGAGTGGGGGAGTTAGCTAGCTAGCTAGCTCTAGAGAAATCAGATCTATTAATAAATAAGGAGGTGGGTGAAATCAATGAGGTTTCTGCAATGGATAAGCTGCCAAACTGCATTCTTAAAACCCCTCACTAACATGAAAGAGAGTGAGAAGATGAGGGCAGGGCTATCAGCGCTCTCCTAGAACAGATACTTTGATATGACTTTCTGGAGCAATCAGTGCTGACTGTTATCAGTGGAATCGGATCACCACAGAACTTCTCCCCTTTTCATTGCTGCAGTTTGCTGGTATTAAAAATACCCCTGCTAATCTCTTCTGGTCCCTCTTTCCTTGCAGGGCTGAAGATGACTCCATTCTGTTTCTTACTACCACAGTTGATATATATTATGATTTCTGGGGACCTGGCCTCTAGGTGTAATTGCAACACAAATAACACATGGGATGGAGAGGAAATGCAACAGTTCCTGTATCTGAACCCCCCTCCGCCTGGTCTTGCCACAGATACTCTCTACCCCCTTCAGAATGCTACCTTTGTTGAAGATTTCTTTTTTTACCATGGCATTTTCTCAAAACCAGTTAGGATTCAACTACAATTTTTTTCCCCAAAAATTTTCAGTGACAATCTCACTTGTCTAGGTTCAAAGATTAAAAAGTCACAAGCAGCTTGTCAGAAAGGTGAGAGATATGTAGGAAAACAAACTAGCTGGTCCAGATGACCCCCGTATTTTATGGTGTTAAGGGAAGGAGTTAAGGAGAGTAATGGAATCGGGAACAGTGAAACACATAGGTGAAATTCACCATTGGTGTAAGAGGATGCAGTCCAACCAACTGCACTTATTTACACCAGTGGTGAATTTCATCCCACTGAGTTTATAAAGAATAATTCATGCCAGACAAGCTTGCTGACTTCTTTGTGATTGAATTTCAAGGAGAGGAACAGAATGCAGAAGCAGTCCTCTATCCAGCCATAAGAAAAGCTTCTGGTTCAAAATATGACTTCAAAAACTAATGCTAATTGGCTTGATTATGGGCACTGTCATAGAGACTGAAAGCAGGCCAAAGACCAATAAACAAAGGGTAAAAAACAATAAACAGCAGTTCATGGTGAAATATCTGGGGGGAACATGGCTCTATGATAGGTCTACTTCTATTTAAAGTCTTTGTTAATTATTTGGAAGAGAGGGATAAACAGGATGTTAATTCAGTTTATACTCAGTTTAACAGATTATGCTAAATCAGGAGGCATTGCAAAAATCAATGAGAACAGATACATAATACAGCAAAACTAGAGAGTCTGGAAGTAAGGGCAGAAATTAACAAAATGGATTTAAATTGGATGCATGTGAGATAATATTGTGGAGAAGGGAGAATAATCCAAAATGTAGATATTTAGAGGGACAGATATTCTTGAAAGCTTTAATGCTGAAGGTGCTTGGAATGGGGGGAGACATCAAATTGCATATGAACTTGTAGTGCAAGACAGATGCATTTCTGTGGAGGAGTAAGAATCTGGAGGGATTGATTTATGAGAAACTAAACCCTAGATTCACAAAAATACTTATATCCTAAAGCCTAGATTTAATCCCAGTTCTAGATTCTCCTGCAATTTTAGGCTCTGCTGCAACCAACAAAACTCATTCAGGGTTTTTTTCAGCAGGAATTCCCTATGCTTCTAGGTTTCTGATTGTGTTCATGCCCGGTGCTGCCTCACTAGACATCTAGATGCTTATGTCCTTCCTAAGACCCAGAGTGATTTGTGAACCATGGAAGATAGGCAGGCCCACCTACTTCATGTGTGTGGGGCCCAATATGGTAGGCACTCTCTAAGGCTGCTTACCAGATCAGACCCCTCAGGCAAGTTCACACAAAACAGCTGGACATCAGGGCACCTTCCCTCATATCTTTTGGCCAAGTGATTAGGGTACTCAGCTGGGATATGCCTCCTTCTCATCAGACAGAAGGGGACTGAACTGGGGTGCTACTACCTCTCAGCTGAGTGCTAGCCATTAGACTATTCTAATGTAGGAATGCCTTCAATACCTCATCTTGAAGCAGTTCCACTGTGGCTAAATAATTGAAGACTCATTGAGACAGAGAATAAGCGCATACAAGAGAATGACTCTGTAGCCTTGTGGTTAAAGCCCTCACCCAGTGTATAGAGACCCAACATCCTGCACGGAGTATTTATACCAGGTGGAACAGCTTCTCATAGACTTTAAGGTCAGAAGGAACCAGTACGATCATCTAGTCTGACCTCCTGCAAAATGCAGGCCTCAAGACCTCACCCACCCACTCCTGCAATAGGCCACCAACCTATGACTAAGTTATTTACCTCCTTAAATCATGATTTAAGGACTTAAGATACAGAGAATTCACCGGTAGGTGAACCATGCCCTGTGCTACAGAGGAAGGCGAAAAAGAGCTTCACCAGGAATGACTGAGGAAATTCCTCATCAGAATGTTCTATAGCCCAGTGGTTAGAGTGCATACATGAGAGGTGGCAAAGCCCTTCTTCTCATTAGGTGGAGGTGGGACTTGAATTGGTTGATCTCCAGTGTCCCTGGGGCATACCCTAACCACTAAAAGTTGTGAGGGAGATGCAGCTGCTCTCCTTCATCCCAATCATCAACCTCTTGCAAAAAACACCTTGGGTATTTATCAGGGAGTTCACATAGCTGAGAATTGTTAGCAAACATAGGCACCTTCCTGCAGTCTGCATTTAGGTGCAAAGGGCAAAACTTAGCACACACCTTTTGTTGGCAGCTCTCATTGGCTAACTTAGGCAGTTATCTAGCCACAGTGCTGGTTTTTATGAATCACAGTCTGAGACATCCATCTCTCCCCATTCATTGTATAGGAAACCAAGGCACCTAACTCAGGCTTTGTGAATTGTAGTGCTGTTCCTCTGATTTTTCTAGGTGCCTAGAAGTTGGGCATTCAGAGTCACTGTCATAAGTACCTTTGTGAATCTTGGCCTAAGTAAATAGAACATCTTGGCTAAATGGCAGCTAAGTGGAAGGAGGAAAGTATACTAAGGGTCATTCGAGTGATGCTGATTTACATCAGCCCAGCAACCATCTCTAGGTGCCCATGTGTATTTGAAAGGTGTAAAATTACAGAGGCAGAGGAATTGCCTTCAGTGATGCATTGGATTGTAACAGAAACTAACAACCAAAAAATGTAGCCTGACTGTCAGAAAAAGTTTCCTAAGTGTGAGCCTGATTAGACTATGGAAGAGTCACCCAAAAAACTGGTATCATTGTAAATTAGACTGAACAAAACCCTTCAGGAATACACTGCAGGGAACAATCCTGTGTTTGCTAGAGATGATCTAAGAGGCTTCATCTACCTCTAATTATTGTGACTAATCAAGAACCTTCACTCACAGCAAGTATTTATGTTCCCTTTTATGCATGTTTATTGGCTCATGTGTACAGCATCATTAACACTAGAAAGTTGTACCATTTTAACTACACCTAATCTCCATAGTGTGGGAGAAGAACAGGGGTGACCCAACATATTGACTCTCTGTGCCACATACGATAATCTTCAGAAGTTCGAGACCCAGGTGGGCCTCCTGGGACTCGGGGCTTCAGCCTTGGGGGAGGTGCTTTCCACACCTTCTGTGGGGCTGAAGCCCAAAGCCCCAGCAGGTGCCTCCCACAGGGCTGAAACCCCAAACCCCTGGCACTCTGCCACAAGGCAGAAACCCTGAGCTCCTCCTGTTCAGTCTGGTAGGCAGAGAGGGGAGCATGTGAGGCTCCGTGAGCTGCTCCTTAACTGTAAAAGAGCTGCATGACGCTTTTAAGCTGCGGTTTGGCCACCTCTGTGTACAGGTGCTTTATACTGGTATAGCTATTCTGGGGAAGGAGCATACACTACAGATAAGACAGTCTTATATTAGTATAACTTCAGCCACACAAGGGGTTGTGCCAGTGTAACAGTATTGGTTAAAAAAAGAGTCACGCCTCTACCCACAACAGTTACATCAGTAAAAAACCTGTATCAACCAAGCCTGGGATACCTCTGTCTAAGACTCTAAGGCTAAATATGACAGTGTGTAGATGAAAACTACTGTCTTTTACAGTCGTCACCTCTGGGCATGGTTCCCATTCATGTACAGCATAAGAATTCCATCTCTGCATCATCTTGGAAATTATCCTTCAAAAATAATTGGTTAATGTCTGGCCCCAAACCTGTGGCTGTAATACATTGTAAAATGGGAGATCCTATGCTGGGCTAAAGGGAGGAAGGGAAGGAAAGATGGTGTGAGCCACAAATATGTGCAGAAGCACCTTTCCAAATGCTGGGGACTGGGACTCACTTCGCAGCTGCATGAAGGAGATAAGGAGAACGGGAAGGTGAGAGGCAATTTAATTTTGTTGCTTATTATGTTGATGTTATACTTCATAACAAGGTGCAGCTTTTACCTGGATAATAGTCAATATTATTTGGAAATACTCTACAAGGTTGCAAGTAAATTAAAAACAAACAATTATGCCATACTTCTAAGCATCAGGAGGCCGGAGAGACCGCTCAGAAAACAGATTCTGCAGCTTTGGGGAGGTTTCACTATGTGAAATCATAACAGGGTTTTAAAAAATTGCTTTGGGCTCTGTTCTTTCCTTGGTGCCTGCATTTAACTTTCCTTATTATAGGTACAACCCTGGAAGGAAACAACCCACTGAAAGTTTAATCAAAATGGTGTTTCCGTAATGCCACTAATTTAGAAGTGACATTCTACACTCATTCTATGTATAGAATGCCCACTAGTGGCAAGGGTAGAACATATTTCATTTGTCCAGGTGAATTTTAGAGCTTCTTGTTATCGTAAGAGATTGGCATGCCATCTGCCTATCTTACATGTAAAAAAAATGGATTAAAAGAATATTAAAGATGCAAGTCAAGCCCGGAGGAAATGCTAAAAAAAGGGTGCCTGTGCAACTTTAATTTGGCCCCTTTGTGCATATGCATTATGATCATTAATTACATGATCACATGCTATGTGTCTCAATCAATGCACAAGACAGATTTTGCTCCTTTCAATAAGCAGCTATTCAGTATTTTTTTTTAATTCTCTGTGCACATATATTCTGCATGCAAGCAAGTGCACTGCTTTCTTTGAGATGAGTGCCCTTACTACTAGACTGGAGTCATTCTAGCTCAGACTCTGGCCAAATTATTATTCAATTAAAGTGGAACAGCTTCAACAGGAGAGATTGAGCAATATCCACATCAGCATAGCTCATAGTCTTCTAACGGTTAGGGCCCTCACCTGAGAGGTGGGAGATTCCTGCTCAGTTCCCTCTCATCATCAGGCAGAGGGGGGACTTGAACCAGCAGTTCTCTGATAGCCTGACTGAATATCCTAACTACCAGGCTAAATGTTATAGAGATGCTTGTCTCCTCTGCCCCCAAAACTATTTTGTGCAGTTTGGCTGTCTCTGAGCACACCTACCAGATCAAGGCAGCCAAACACCTATCTCCCCTCTGTTCATGAATCATAAGCAAAGATTGGCGGCTTCCTGCAGCCTGGATTTAGGCATATGTCTCTGTGAGAGGGGTGGGACTTGGTAAACACCCATCAGCAGCATCCCCCATTGACTAATGTAAGCAGCTGCCCTCACCCTGCCAGGGTTCTCATGAATCTAACACGGCTACCCCTTTGGAATCTCTCTATATATTTATTGTATAAGAGCCTAGGATCCTAATCAGGCTTTGCAGGTCAGGGTGTTGTTCCTGTGATTTTCTAGAGGCCTAAAAGTTAGAAGCCACAACACACAGAGCATGGCAACCTAACTCCACACCTTTATGGATCTGGGCTTAAGTGGCTTGTCCAGGTTCAGATAAGAATTCTATTTCAGAGGCAGGGATAGAATCTAGTTCTGCACAGCAACATCCTACTCCTTTAGCTTCCTGCAACCTGCAGCCTCATTCACTACATACCCTTTCATGGGCCCCTCCCCATGAACCTCCAAGGCCACCCCTGACATGCCACCTAAGTTAGCTGCACAACATCCAGCCAGTTTGCCTCAGAACCATGCTCAGACAACATCTGTACACACTACTGCTTCCTACCATCTGTCTCCTCACCCTCATATCCCTCCACAACACTAAGTGGTGTGACCTGCTGCCACTTGAGGAGAACAAGGAGCCCTGGTGGACCAGTCTGTACTACATGCTGGTTCCATGGTCTTCTGGGGATATTCATTGGCAACTTCACCCTGGAGTTCACCAGGTGCAGTTCACAAACTCCCCTGACACCTGTCCCTCCTGCATCGAGAGGGAGACCCTGGTACCCATCTATATATGATGCCTCCAGTTGTAGTCACTTTTCTGGCTCCTCCAGAGCCACTTACTGAGGTTCTGGCTGAAATTTTTTGTGTTCAGACCCTTCAGAGGTTCTTTCATAGTGCTGGGACTGAATGAACCCTGGGATGTTTGCTCAGCATAGGGGGGTTGCTTACTACGTATATCTCTACTGTGGGCCCCAGGAGGTAAAGGCCACCTGTTCTCTGCCCTGTTGATTATCTCAGGTGAGTCCTGCAGAATGGTGTTCCACTCCCACTCCAACCCCACTATCCTCTGGCCCTCTGGAGCTTGATGTCAGGCTCCCATGCCATGAGCCCCAATCCTGTCCACCTAAGCCAACTTACTGAGATCAAGCCTGTTCACTTCCGAGCCATATCACAAAAGCATCTGTGCACATTCGTGCTCCATACTGTTCATTTTCTTGCCCTCCTGCTCTGTCCTGACACTAAATTGAGGGACCTTTTCCCCCCTGTGGAAGGTGAGGGTGGTCCAGCATGTACTCCACCTTAGTTCCTGACCCACCCAGCATATTAATAGGCAACTCCTTCATGGAACCATGAGCACGGGTATGTCGTTGGTGTGGTTTACAGAATCCCTGACACTCGTGGCAAAAGGATGATTCTGGCACATGCTTATTTGCAGTATGCAGATTTCTGTCTCTTTTCTGCCTTCTGAACCTCTTGTTGAAGTTCTGTCTGCACTTGTCTCAGCATCTTTTTATTTATTCACAGCCCCACAAAGTCTCAGGACCTCCTCATTGATCTCCTCCTAGTTCTGGCCAAGATGGACATCTATCAATCAAGAAGCAGCAGATTGGATCAGGGTCTTTTTTTGTGACTGTGGGGCTCAATTCCAATTACTTGTTTATTCATGTCTCTGGACAGAAATCCACTTGGTAGCATCTGTTAGTGCCGTGGTTTCTTTTGCAGAGCATCAGGTGCTGTTGGGGAATTCTCTGCAAAGCATCCCTCTTTAAATGCTGATTTTGAATCTTGGAGCTGCACTCCATTCCTGTTTTCTCATCTTTTGTCCCTTGGACTCAATTGATCCTTATGCTCTTTTTTCAGCCCTTCTCTCTGTAGAGCGGGAGGTTCTTTTGATTTGGTAGATAAATCCCATTTGGGGGTTCTGCCTAGAACACAAGGCCCAAATAGGCCTAGACACTGACTGAGGCCAGGGCTCTGTGGAAAAATGAATGCAATAATGTAGTTAAAGAGTGCCTCATAGTGCAAGCACACAAGGAAGGTGAATTAAGTGGCTTGTCATCAAAATTATGTAAAATGATTGTGTTCACTTCTGAATCTCCTTACCTGAGGAGGTTGTGAAGGCTGGGACTATAACAATATTTAAAAGGGAACTGGATAAGTTCATGGTGGCTAAGTCCATAAATGGCTATTAGCCAGAAAGGGGTTAAGAATGGTGTCCCTAGCCTCTGTTTATCAGAGGATGGAGACGGATGGCAGGAGAGTGATCACTTGATCATTGCCTGTTAGGTTCACTCCCTCTGGGGCACCTGGGCACTGGCCACTGTCGGTAGACAGATACTGGGCTAGATGGACCTCTGGTCTGACCCAGTACGGCCTTTCTTATGTTCTTATGTTCTTATGAATCTATGTTTCTGTCACCTAAACAATATAGGGCCTCACTCTGCACACTCCCGGTTTGACACCAGCCTAATTCCATTGATTTCAATGATGTTATTCTCCAGTAAGTCAGATTCATGTTATGTGAAGATTTGTGTTCATTTAAAAAGATATATAATAAGAGTTTTTTACATTTTAGGATATAGTTTACAAAAATCCCAGGTCTCCTCTCATTTATATTAGTGTAAATCAGAATTTACTCTCATGGAGTTAAAGAGTGATAATGATGTAACATAAGTGGAAAATTAGTTCCAAAGCACCTTAGATTGTTATTGCTTTAACCCTACGGACACCACTGGTTCTGCCTGTTATGAATACATAGAATAATTGAAAAAGTAATTTCATTCCCTACAAAGAATTGTAACCAAGATTGGAAACATCTTGCTTTGGATCTAGGCACAATACTCACAGAATCAATCATCCAAAATAAATGATATTATTATTGGTATCAGTCAGAAGCTATTTGAAAGCAGACAAGCTGAAAGGATGTGTTTAAACATGCCAGATATGTTTAGAATCTCTCACACCCATTTTCCTGTTCTTTAGATACACATGGATTGTTTTCTATTTAGCACAGATTAATTTACAAAGTAACTCAGTGCACTGAAAACACAGAGTAAAGCATTATGGAAAAGAAAATGCATTTTGTCCTGTTTTGTCATATTCATTTGGGCCATATTCAGTGCTGTAAGTTATATGTGTGTAAATTAGCCAGACCTAGATGAGAATGGTCAGTGATTTAACATGCACCAACTAGTGCAATAAGGGCTAGATCCATAAAGGAATTTAGGTTCCTAACTGCCACTTTAGGAGGACCCTAAGTCTAAAATGTAGATTCCCCCAAACCCTTGTTCAACAGCTGCCTTACCCTGCAAGTGTCTAAAGTCCCTGGTTGCCTGTGTCCCCAATAAAGATACCTCGGTGCCTAAATTCCTGCTGGTGGGAATGCACAGAAACAATTATCTCCTGCCCCACTAAGCTTGATGCCCAAACCCCATTGTGATCCTCAAACTAAGCATTTCCCTGATCACACCCCATACAAAACACTGCCGAGGAGGCAGAGCATTTATACCCTAGTGATTAAAGTATTCATATGAGGGGGCTGGGATTCAAATCCCCACTCTGATTGAGAACAGAGGCTTGACCCCAATATCCCATATGAAGGTTCTAATCACTGGGTGATAGGGTTTTTCTGGGATGGGTTTGTCTCAGGGCTAATCTTCACCAATGGTGGGAAATTCGCTGCTTATCAGTTGGATTTTCGTAATTGACTGATCTGGTCTGTGAAGACCCACTCAGCTGATCAGGAAGTTGATCTCTAAACACCACTCGGGCAACTGGGTTAGTGCTGAATCAAAGGGAGGCCCCTCCCTTTGACTCAGCACAGGCGATGTACCAGGAGTAGGGAGGTTAAAACACAAATATGCAAGTTATTTTAAGTAACGTGTATCTCTGTTCAATTGCCACAGAAAAGGGCAGACAGTATAGACCTGCCCTCAGTCTCTCCTACTAAAGCTGAGCCACTTTGCAAGAACTATTTAACTATTCATTCGGCCAGAGAGCAAGTGAAAATGACTCTATAGCCTAGTGGTCAGTGCACTCTCCCAGGAGACCCATGTTCCAAAGCCCTGCTCCAATCAATATTTAAGCATTTTATTAAGAATAGATAGCTTGAACAGCAGAGATCCACCATAGAATATTGTATAGCCCATTGGTAAGGACACTGAATACAGTGAAGCTACTCTGGATTTACACTGATGTATTTGAGATCAAAGTCTGTCTCCACATCATCAGAAGGGGTGGTTTAGCAGGAAAGTCAACCAGTTGGCAGAAGTAAGCTAAGGTATGCCCAATTAGCTCCCAAATCATAATCCACCTTATTTTACACATTCCTGTTAGCTAATTCTCATGGCACATACACACCCTTTCAGTGTGTGACAATCACCTTGCACACCATGGAGTGCCACACCCACACAAACTATATTACTGTACCTCAGAGCTGAGAGGATTTGCAATTATTTGATACAAAGGAAATGCACATTTGCTCCAGTACCTTAAGAACATATGAATGGCCATCCTGGGTCAAACCAAGCCCAGTATCCTGTCTTCCAACAGTGGCCAATGCCAGGTGCTTCAGAGGGAAAGAAAAGAAAAGGTAATAGTTAGCTGATCTATCTCTGTCTCCTGGCGAAACAAGGCTAGGGTACTTCAGAGCATGGTTTTGCATCCCTGCCCACCCTGGCTAAGAGTAATTGATGGACCTATCCTCCATGAACTTATCTAGTTCTTTTTTGAACCCCATTATAGTTTTGGCCTTCACAACATCCTCTGCCAATGAATCCACAGGTTGAGCATGCATTGTGTGAAGAAATACCTTTTGGTTTGTTTTCAACCTGCGGCCTATTAATTTCATTGGGTGACTTTTACGTCTTCTATTATGAGAAGGAGTAAATAACACTTCCTTATTTACTTTCTCCACACCAGTAATGACTTTATAGCTTTAAACATATGCCCCCTTACTCATCTCTTTCCCAACCTGAAAAGTCCCAGTCTTATTAATCTCTCCTCAGATAGAAGCTGTTCCATACCCCTAATCGTTTTAGTTGCCCTTTTCTGTATCTTTTCCATTTCGAATATATCTTTCTTAAGAGAGGGCAACCAGATCTGCACATAGTATTAAACTTAGTAAGTTCGCAGATGACACTAAGTTGGGGGGAATGGTAGATACTCTGGAGGGCAGGGACAGGATCCAGGGAGACTTGGACAAATTGGAACACTGGGCCGAAAGAAACCTCATGTGGTTCAACAAAGACAAGTGCAAAGTCCTGCACTTAGGATGAAAAAATTCCATGCACTGCTACAGGCTGGGGACTGATCGGCTAAGTAGCAGCGCTGTAGAAAAGGACCTGGGGGTTATGGTGGACGGGAAGATGAATATGAGCCAACAATGTGCCCTTGTTGCCAAAAAGGCCAATGGCATATTAGGCTGCATCAGTAGGAGTATTGCCAGCAGATCGAGGGATGTGATTATTCCCCTCTATTCGGCACTGGTGAGGTCACATCTGGAATACTGTGTCCAGTTTTGGGCTCCCCACTACTGAAAGGATGTGGACAAATTAAAAAGAGTCCAGCGTAGGGCAACAAAAATGATTAGGGGGCTGGGGAACATGACTTATGAGGACAGACTAGGAAGGAACTAGGCTTATTTAGTCTACAGAAGAGAAGACTGAGGGGAGATTTGATAGCAACCTTCAACTACTTGAAGGGGTGCTCCAAAGACGAGGGAGCTAGGCTGTTCTCGATGGTAACAGAGGACAGAACAAGAAGCAATGGTTTCAAATTACAGCTGGGGAGGTCGAGGTTGGATATTAGGAAAAACTTTCTCAGTAGGAGGGTGGTGAAGCATTGGAATGGGCTATCTAGGGAGGTGGTAGAATCTCCATCTTTGGAGGTTTTTAAGGCCCGGTTAGACAAAACCCTGGCTGGGATGATTTAGTGGGAGTGGTCCTGCTTTTTAGCAGAGGGTTGGACTAGATGACCTCGTGAGGTCCCTTCCAACCCTATTGTTCTATGATTCTATGTGGCCATACCACATAAAGAGGCCATTTGCTATTTTCTGTTTTATTATCTATCCCTTTCCTAATGATTCCCAACATTCTGTTAGCTTTTTTGATTGCTGCTGTACACTGAATGGATGTTTTCAGAGAACTATCCACAATGATTCCAAAAACTCGTGAGTGGTAATGGCTAATGTAGAACTCATCATTTTATATTTTTTTGTTAAGGAAATTTGCACAAGCAGATACACATATCTTCAAATGCAATTTCCAGCCAGTTACCCATGGCCTCCATTTGGGGGCTACCCTTTTGTTCCTGCTGTGTAGAGCTGCATTTCCAACACATATACAAGTCAACGTGAATTAGCCCAGAAAAGTTAATATGGTGAATGGGATCTACAATTAGCAAAGCTATTTTGCCTGGCTTGGTCATTTGGCTAAATTGCAACATGAATGCCTATCTATAAGGTGTTTACTGTTGCTAACGGCAGCATGAAAAAGTGTTTAATTTTTAGCAGAACTGCAGCTTTTGTGCTACACAATCCTGATCTCATTTAATGATATAAACTATGAGACGTTCAGAGAAAACAAATCACAAGTCCATCAAAATGCCAGATAAATTAGTTCAACAAACTGGACTAGAGATATGTTCAATGAATCATCATCACCAAGAATAAATAAATTCAGATTAAGCAAAACTTGATTGAATCATGCTGAAGTTTGGCACTGTTAACAAAATGGATCAGTCTAAAATCTCACATTAGGAACACATAATCTCATAAGATTTATGACTGTTATTGCTAACCACATATGTTTCTAGGTTACTGTTTGCTGTGTTAAGAACTGGATGCTCTGAGTTTATAAAGGTTTGCCTGTTATTATGTATTTTAATCTCTTCAAAAGGACATGCTCTTTGCTTCCCCTGTGAGGGGTGCAAAGTAAACTTTAAATGTAATCAATTTCCTGATGACTTTTTACTCTGTATTAAATGCCAGATCTCTCCCAGTGGTTTTCAGTGTAGTATGATCTTTCAACACTTTTTAGGCCTGGTCTACACTATAAGATATGCTGATGCATCTCACATTATGTTGACCTACCTATGCATGTATCTACACTTGTATTTGCCTCCCACTGCCATAAGAGCCCCATTATGGAGACACAATCAAACCACCTCCCCAAACAGCGTGGAGCCATGACCGATTTAATAAGGTTGCTGTAGTGTGTGAGTGTAGACACTGTACAATCTATGTCAACCCTAACAATCTTCTAGAGGCTGCCCCACAATATTCCTTGTGGCCAATGTTCCCTCTAAACTGATGATGCAGCTGAGCAAGTTATGGTACTCACTGAGCGGCAATTTGGGAGGCATGGTGCCGCGTGGGCAACAGTTTTTTGGTGCTGGAAGCATCAGCATTCCTAAGTACTTAATTCAAAAGAAATAAATAAATGTTGTCTTTTCATTAGAACTTTAATAAAAATGTTAAACTGAAATACTGTTGTTTTATTAATTTACTAAATAAATGTGCGACGATGACGCTTGCTGCCTATCTAGCCTCTTCCGTCATCTACACCCCAGTTTTTGTTGCCTGTCTTTGTCAGATTTCCAGAATACATCTAAAGTAACATAGTAGGTATCTACAGAAAATTCATAATTTTTAATGCTCCATAATCATTGTTAGATGTAGAAATGGGTAAGATTTAAGAAATAATGTATTTATATTGAAAGTATGGGCTTGTATTAAAAAGTGGTCACAGAGGGATAATATGTCTCAGTGATGATGGCTCATTCCAGCAGGAGGGATTTGTCACCCTGCCCTGTGATGGGATGAGCCAGTGCTGTGATGCAACGCTCAGTTTTCTAGCCTTGTCCCATCCCAAGACTTTCCATGGAAAATCATCAGAGACAGCTGCAAACAATTGAAACTTTGTGGAGTTAAAAAAGGAACATTGCAGCAAGACAAAGACTCACCCTGCCTGCAACTAAGGACTAAAGACTCTCAGTATAACAGATGGGATCAGGCTGGGAAGGGGAGAGACAATCTTATCTAGTGCTTTTTTTTTTTTTTTTTTTTGAATAATGGTATGATTCCTTGCTCAGCTGCATCAGGTGTCAAGTGATCCTTTTAATGGTTTGTTATCTTGCTTTCTTGTTCTTTAGCCACTGATTTTCTTGTTACAGGAAGCATGCACTTCTATGATTAGAGGGGTGTGTGAGAGAGAGAGAGGAATTCATGGTTTTGTTTAAAGCCTTTTACAAGTTTGAGAATTATGTTCTTGTCTCTCTCCATTGAGATAGGTATTGCACTTCTCTTGAGATCAATATTTTACCTGACTTCTGCCTAGGAGGAGGCCAGATTAGAAGCTGTTAAAAGAAAATTGGACCAATTTGTTCAGTCAAATATTCTGAAAGTTCACATGGGCTGACATACTCCTTTTGATGCTGTTCTCTGTTTATATAAATCAGTGGTTTACACCTTTAGTGTAAAACAGCTTTCAGGATTGGGCTGGAGAAGGGAAGAGATGCTGGGCTG
The DNA here is from genome assembly GCA_007922175.1 of Pelusios castaneus. Lineage (NCBI taxonomy): Eukaryota > Metazoa > Chordata > Testudines > Pelomedusidae > Pelusios > Pelusios castaneus. The sequence continues at coordinate 5,027,880 of ML685865.1, forward strand.
AGAAGGGGAGAGACATGAGATCGGGCTGTAGGAGGGGAAAGGCATGGCAGATCTGGCTGGAGGAGGAAAGAGATGCTGGACTGGATGAAGGGAAAGACACGGCAGCTTGGGCTGGAGGAGGGAAGAGATGCCGGGCTGAGAAGGGGAGAGATGTGGGGTCAGGCTGGAGGAGGGGAAAAACGCGGTGGGTCGGGCTGGAGAGATGTGGGGTCAGGCTGGAGGAGGGGAGAGACACGGTGGGATCAGATTGGGGGAAGGAGACGTGGGCTCCCTGCTGTGAGAAGCCTCCCAGCTGTGTTGTTGAGCCTTTAAAGGTTACAAACTGTGTGCCACTGCATGGCGGTTTGTGATAGGTACGCGGATGTGCGACGGCCGCTGTGCGGCTGCATGCCCACGCAGCTTAGAGGGACCATAGCTTGTGACCACTCTAGTCACAATTGTAAACTCAAATACCCATGGGTCATGGAGTTTGGAAGCCACCCCTCCTCCCTTTTAAACTTTCCAAATATTTTTAGAAATGCCCTTTTCCTGATTGCCCACCTTGGCAAGCGAGCATACCTGGCTGCTCTCCCTTGTTGTATGCAGCTTCCCAATTACCCATCCCACCTTCATGTTCTAGATATTTTCCTGCCTGGAGTAAACCAGAGGTATTGAATCTCTTGGCCCTGTGGGGAGAAAAGCCTGGGCAGGCACAGCCATGGACCAGCCATAGAAACATGGGAGATGCTGACAAAGGGGTACAACAGGGATCAGCATCAAGGGAACTGCAGCAGACATACCACGAGGTCAGGAAGGCCAACAATCCACCTGATGCTGAGACACAGATATGCCATTTTTACAACAAGCTGCATGCCATACTTCGTGGGATTTATCTTTTAGTAGTTGAGTTGGGCAGTTTATGTGTAAGGAAAATCAGCATATTTTAAATTGTACACCAGGACAAGAAATAGATCAGAAGTTAATTATAATTGTATCTGTTGGAGATCACAGTCAGGCTAGAGGTCCAAGTATATTTCACAGATGCAAAGTTAGGTATGGGCCTTTACACTGTGGGTTTTCAATTTATAGTACTTTGCAAATATAGATCTAAATTATGCTCCCTGTTACTGTAATGTAAGTAGTCCAGTAGTTCTTCCATTAAACAATCACTCAATACTTAAGAAAGGTGGTCTATATTATCTAAGATACTCGTGGGGAAATCAAGACAGAGAAATTGTATTTCTTCCCCAAAGTCGCACATTCGGTCAGTTGTAGAGTTCAGAACAGAACGCAGTACACATTCAACTTTGGATGTAGTTTGCATTTTACTAAATGCTTAAAGAATGGACTGGTATTTACAGCCCAACACTCTGGGTTCTCTTCCTGGAAAGTGTTTAGGCCAGTATTTGATATTGGCAATATGAATGATACCATACAGCCAATAAAACACCATATTGCTATACAAAAGGAAGTAAGCCATGGTGCAGGTCAGTAGGATCTGCTTCAGCCTTCACTCTTTGGTCTGATTTTTCCATTTGCTTTTTACACTGGAAATAGCAAACACTCCTGTATCTCTTTCTGCTGAAGTAACTTGCCAAGCTCTTTAGAGGACCACAATAGCAATGTTTGATGAGATTCAAGCTGTGTTGGAGTTCTCTCCTTCCTCCACATGACATGGGTGGGAATGTCAATTCTTAGGCAGCAAATTGGTGTATGGTCTTCTATTGAGTACACATGTAAGCTGGTGAGTGAGAAAATAACCAGACAGGCCCAACTCAGTTCATAGCTCTGGCCTCAGGGGTCCATTTCTTGTCCAGTACCAAAGAAGAGAATGTGGATTGACAACATAAAGCAATCATGCTGTTCCCATCAGTAGGTGGTGGGCTCTCTGGCAGTCTAGTTGCTCAAGATCTCCCCTCAGACAGGACTTTTGCAGAACTGATCTCCTGCTCATTCACTGTACCGTTTGCTCGCCCTTTTCTACTACACTGCCTGCAGCATACACTGATTTAGAGGAGGATGTTATCCTAGCCTTCTCCTTGCCCCAGGCTCCTTAATGGAGCTAGGCCCTCATCTATATGCACTAGCAGGTAATTGTCAGACGCAATCACCTGGCACTGTGCAGCTCCTACCTGCTGGACTCCTCCCTGAAAACAGGGCTGGCTATTCTCCTCTTGCCCCTGACCAACTACTGGCCCTTAAAGGGGAAGACCACCCTGTTACAACTTGCCATCCCCCTTCAGCCCTGTGACCACAGCCATAGATAGGCTCGGAACTGACAATTGTGACTAAACTCTTTTAAAAAGCTAATTTCTCTGTTTTCTCATTGTGATGATGGCTTCTTACTTTGTTTTGCTCAGTCCAGCACCATAAAAGTCACAAACACAAATTTCCTTTCTTAAAAAAGGACTTTCGGTATTAAGGACCTGGCAAAATAATTTACAAACCCTTAATGAACAAAAGACCTCCCTGTAGTTAGTACGTTGCATTTATATTTAATGCACTGCATTTATACATCTGATTTTACTACCATTATAACTCGACTGCCTTTTTCTTTCTATGTTTGTTCAGTGCAAACAGATCTTATAATGCACAGTATGGATGTCTAATCACACTGAAATAAACTAAGCACAGAGAAATTTTATTCTGCAACCCTGCCCTAAATGGGATGAAATGTTGGCAAGTGCTATACAACATTAATAAATATATATCATGGCTTGATTAAATGCTGCAAGAGGAGTCATTCACAGTCTCTTGGGAAAAATAAAAGCCAGAGTTTCACTGAAGTACTATACAGAGGTTCCCCATGCTGAATGTGATGCTCCATGCAGCTGAGAAGGACTGGACCTGACTACTGATCTTCTCAAGGCAGCTCCTTACTTCAGCTGTAGGAGGCAGCTCAGTAGAATGTCACAGGTTGTGTGCACATCCTATTCATCATAGAATCATAGAAACTGGAAGGTCATGAGAGGTCATCGAGTCCAGTCCCCTACACTCATGGCAGCACCAAGTACCGTCTTAGACCATTCCTGACAGGTGCTTGTCAAACCTGCTCTTAAAAACTTCCAGCGATGGAGATTCCACAACCTGCCTGGGCGACTTTTTCCAGAGGTTAATCACCCTGACAGTTGGGAATTTTTTCCTAAAGTCCAACCTAGACCTCCCTTGCCATAATTTAAGCCCTTGCTTCTTGTCCTATCATTGACAGTTAAGGAGAACAATTTTCCTCTCTCCTCCTCATGACAACCTTTTAAGTACTTGAAAACTGTCATCATGTCCACTCTCACAGTCTCTTCTTTTCCAGATTAAACAAACCCAGCTCTTTTGATCTTCCCCAAGTGTTCCAGACCTTTAATCATTCATGTTGCTCTTCTCTGGACTTTCTCCAATTTCTCCACATCTTTCCTGAAATGAGGTGCCCAGACCTGGCCACAATACTCCAGTTGAGGCCTAATCAGGGTGGAGTAGACCAGAATTACTTCTTATGTTTTACTTACAATACTCCTGTTAATACATCCCAGAATGTTGTTTGCTTTTTTTGCAACAGTGTTCCACTGTTGACTCATATTTAGCTTGTGGTCCACACCCAGATCCTTTTGCACAGTACTCTTTCTTAGGCATTCATTACCCATTTGTTATGTGTGCGATGGGTTGTTCTTTCCTAAGTGGCATACTTTGCACTTGTCTTTGTTGAATTTCATTCTGTTTACCTCAGACCATTTCACCAGTTTGTCCAAATCATTTTGAATTGTGATCCTATCCTCCAAAGCACTTGCAACCCCTCCTAGCTTGGTATCATCTGCAAACTTTAAACATGTACTCTCTATGCCATCAATTAAATCACTGATGAAAATATTGAACAGAACCAGAACCAGATGTGATCCCTGCGGTGCCCCGCTCATTATGTCCTTCCAGCATGACTGTAAACCATTGATAACTACTCTTTGGGAGTGGTTATCCAACCAGTTTGCACTCATGCTATGGTACCTCTATACAGGTTGTCCTTTCTTAGTTTCTTAATGAGAAGGGGATGCAAGACTGCATCAGAAGCCTTACGAAAGTCTAGATATAACATATCTACCACTTCCCCTCTATCCACAAGGCTTGTTACCCTGTCATAGAAAGCTTTCAGGTTGGTTTGACATGATTTGTCCTTGACAAATCCATGATGACTATCACTTAACACCTTATTCTCTTCTAGATGTTTGCTAATTGATTTCTTAATTATTTGCTCCATTATTTTTCCTGGTACAAAGGTTAAACTGACTGGTCTATAGTTCCTAGGTTGTCCTTATTTCCCCTTTTATAGATGGGCACTATATTTACTCTTTTCCAGTCCTCTGGGACCTCTCCAGTCTTGATGATTTTTCAAAGATAATAGCCAATGGCTCAGATATCTCATGAGTTAGCTCCTTCAGTATTCTAGGGTGCATATCATCAGGTCCTGGAGACTTGAAGACATCTAACTTGTCTAAGTAAATTTTAACTTGTTCTTTCCCTATTTTGGCTTCTGATCGTATCCCATTTTTACTGCCCTCCCCTAAGTGAGGCATCCAATAACCACCAGCCTTCACGGTGAAGATTGAAACAAAGAAATTATTTAATTCCTCTGCCATGTCTGCATTTTCTGTTATTGTTTTCCTCTCTTTCTAATGTTCCTATGCTGTCCTTGGTTGTCTTCTTGTTTCTATTGTTTTTAAAAAATGTTTTTTTGTTACCCTTTATGCCTTCAGCTAGTTTGATGTCTGTTTGTGCCTTGGCCTTTCTGATTTTTCCCCTGTTATTTGTTTATAGTCATCCTTTGTGATTTGACCTACTTTCCACTTTTTGTAGGACTCTTTCTTTATTTTTAGATTATTGAAAATCTCCTGGTTAAGCCAGGGTGGTCTCTTGCCTTACTTCCTATGCATTGGAATAGTTTGCTCTGGTGCCCTTAATAATGTCTCTGAAAAATTGCCAACTGTCTTCCGTAGTTTTTTTTTCTCTTAGTCATGCTTCCCATGGGATCCTAACTACCAATTCACTGAGTGTGCTAAAGTCTGCCTTCTTGAAATTCATTGTCTTTATTTTGGTGTTCTCTCTCCTACCATTCCTTAGAATCATCAACTCTACCATTTCATGATCACTTTCACCTCAGTTACCTTCCACTTTCAAATTCTCAGTCAGTTCCTCTCTGTTTGTCCAAATCAAGTTGAGAACAGCCTCTCCCCTAGTAGCTTTCTCCACCTTTTGAAATAAAAAATTATCTCCAATACATTCCAAGAACTTGTTGGGTAGTCTGTGCCTTGCACTGTTATTTTCCCAACAGATGTCTGGGTAGTTGAAGTCCCCCATCACCACCAAGTTCTGTGCTTCGGATGATTTTGTTAGTTGTTGAAAAAAAGCCTCATGTACCTCTTTTTCCTGGTTAGGTGGCCTGTAGTAGATTCCCACCATCTCACCAACCTTGGTTTTTACTCCTTTTATTTTTACCCAGAGACTTTCAACGTGTCTGTCTCCTATTTCCATCTCCACCTCAGTCCAGGTATACACATTTTTAATATAGAAGGCAACACCACCTCCCTTTTTACTCTGCCTATCCTTTCTAAGCAAGCTGTACTCTCCTATATTAATATTCCAGTCATGTGTACTATCCCACCTCTGTGATACCAACTATGTCATAGCTGTGTTTAGCTACTAGCATTTCGAGTTCTTCCTGCATATTCCCCATACTTCTTGAATTAGTATACAGACACTTAAGATACTGATTTGATTACCCTCCCTTCCCCAAGTCCTGATTAGTCTCTCTTTTATCCCTGCTCTTACAGCCCAGGCTCCCCCCAAATTCCGACCCTTCCCCCAGGTCTCCCTGGTTTTGATTTACCTGTAAGCTTTGGTCATTTTCCCCTTCAAACATAGCTTAAAGTCCTTCTCAGTTCACTAGGTTATCCAGTCTATGTCCAAATATGCTCTTCCTCAGGAGATGGACTCCATCTCTGCTTAGCAGTCCATCTTCCTGGAACAGCACGCCATGGATGAGGAAGCCAAAGCCCATCTTTGCCAAGACCATCTTTGCAGCCAGACATTCACCTCCAGGATGCATCTGTCTCTGCCCAGGCCTCTACTCTTGACCAGAAGGATCGAGGAGAACACCACTGGTGCACCAAACTCCTTCACCCGTGCTCCCAGAGCCCTGTAGTCACTTTTGATCTGCTGAGGGTCACATCTCACAGTATCATTAGTGCCCACATGGATGGATTAGTAGTCAGAGGGGTGGATGATTCTCGACAATCCCTCTGTAACATCTTAGATACGGGTCTCCTGCAGACTGCATATCTCCCAGGATGCCATGTCAGGGTGACAGATGGGTGCCTCCGTCCCCCTCAGAAGAGAGTCCCTAACCACCACTACCCTATGTTTCCTCCTGGGCGTGGTGGTTGTGACCCTCCCAGCCTCAGGGATGTGTGGCTTCTCTTCCGCTTTATCTCCCATTGCTAAGGCTGCATAACGGTTCTTCATCACTATGGTGGGTGGGACAGGCGCAGGGGTGGAGCACTGCCTAGTGCCAGAAGCAACCAGCTGCCAGTGTCCTCCCTGTGATAGTGTCATTGCCTCCTTCCCCAATACTATTCTGTATGCTCAGCCCTGGTTAACCCAAAATGAATATGGCAAATGAGGCCTCAGAGTAGAATAGCACCATTAGGTTCCCTGCTCAGCACCTGGAAGCATGCTGGCCAAAGTTAGCATAGCACAAAATTTTGAATCTGAAATCCTTTTCAGTGAAAAAATTACAGCTTTGCCAACACCAAAAATATTTTGTGGATTCCTGTCATTTTTGCTGAATTGTTTATCTTAAAAACAAACAAACAAACAAAAAACCTCTGAAAAAAGTTAAACATTTTGTTGCAGTATTTTCAAAACAAAGTGTTTTGATTTATCAGTTCAAAATGATTTTTGGTTTTAAATTTCCCTTCAGTTTTATTAAAACCAGTCAAAAACTTTTTAAAGGAGTCAGAATGTAAACAAAAAATTTCATTCAACCTCTGTTTGTTTTACTTTCTGATTCTCTGAAAATTCAAAATGGTTTGGGTTTAATCCAAAACATTTTTTTTTCAGAATTGCCAATGAATTAAAAAAAAATCCATTATTTGCATAGCTCTAGACAAGATACAACATACTAGATGGATAGATCATGTCCTATGAATAGCCAAGAAAGATATCCCAAAGCAATTGATTATGTAAAACTACCTAATTGGAAGTGGACCCAAAATGAACAAAGGGAAGGTGACAGACACACTCTCAAAGAGAATAAACAGCCGTGTAACATTGGCACAGAGCACTGGGAAACTGCAGCTACCAGTGGAGTTAACTGCGGAACAGTGAATGAGGGAGTGAAATGGAATGGCGATAACAATCATTGTGACAGTGAAACAAAGTACTAAGTGCCTCCAAATTAAGTCTCATTTCTAGCAGCAGCAATAAATCTGCCCTACTTGTGGCAGGTTGGGTGAGTCACTAGTAGGGTTCTGCAGATAGGAAAAGAGTGAAAAGTGATAAAACCTTCATCCTTCAGTTGCAAAGGGATAACCATCACCTAGCAAAGGTACTGGAAGACCTGACTAATTGATATTTATAACAAACTTTGAAATCCTGAGATGAAAGTCACTATAAAAGTGCAGCAGTGTTTTTTTATTGTTCCTAGACCACCTGCTTAGACCAGAAGCATTCCCTTTTAATACAGCTACCAATCTGATATCTCTTTGGGAATTTCATAAAACAGATGCAATTGTCACGTCTAATCTCTCTTTTAATAAGAACACGGAGGTTAAGGAATAACTTGAAGAGGAAATAAAATGGATTGTATTAGAAGTGATGGTGAGAAGAAGCTCCATGACTCCATTCTTACAACTCATGGACATACCAGCTGCACCATGAGCGTTCTGCCATGCTGACTAATTCCACCAACTTGACCTACTTTCACTCAAAATGTTCAGTCAGCAGCTGGTTGGTGTAATATTCTGACTGCAGCTAAAACACAAAATTGTACTGTGAAGCAATAGTTGAAAAGCAGACAAAACAAGAATCAGGTTTTCCTGTGCTCACAATGCCTCTAGCACTAACTGTATAAAATTAATCAGCCAAGGGGTGGAGTGATGCAAAAACATTGCTATATTTTCATGGTTCCATACTGTGCTCTTGAAAAGAATTACTCCACTTTATCCTCTCAGTCTATATTACAGGAATAACAAACTCTGGGAGAAGGGGCAAAACATAGTTCATGACAGGGAACCTCCAGGAAGTCTCAATTCAGAAAACCAGCAGTAAAACATATGCTTAACTTGACATCAGAAAATGCTTACAACTAAGCACATGTTTAAGTGTTTTCCTGAATTAGGGTCAAAATTTGAAGTTCTAGGTCACTTCACATAAGGATCCAAAAGTTTGAATGCTTTTTTGAACACTACCTGAACCAAATGAACCTCTTGAAAACATGGAATTGGACTGGAAACCCCATGAAAACAGGCTCTGTCATGGGATTATAGCCCTTCTGCTTGCAAGTTTTTCTCTCTTGCCAACAAAAATTGATGCAATAATAAATATTACCTCACCCACCTTTTCTCTCTAACTCCTGGGATTGACATAGCTAAAACATTGCATCCAAAAATTCTTGAGGGACAGAATAAATTAAAATAAATGGGGCTTCCTATTTTATTCTGAATTGGTTCACTCATTTTTAATCATAATCTACAAACACCAAAGGAAATCAAATATCACTGAAAAAATAGGATGGCATTTAAGTGTCATGACTGCAGAGGCAGAGGAGCCAGCAAACAGAGCTGTAAACAGGGGAGTTTGGAGAAGGGAGGTCATTTTGGAGAAAGGAGGAGTCAAGTCACTGGTCCTTAGGCGCAATGAGTGTGTTTTGTAGGAATTGTGGTTTTTGTTCCTTTTTTTGTGTTTGGCAGAGTTTTTTCCCCTTCTCTCTCAGTTTGCCGGGGCTAGTACTGAACAGGGCACTGAGAGCAGCTGAACCTTATTAGGGGTGGGGCTTCCCTAATTAGGAGGCCTATAAAGAGAGCCACCCAACTAAGCAGTGGCAAAGAACCAGCAAAGAGTGCTGTAAACAGGGGAGTTTGGGGAGAGAGGGTATAGGGGTCTGGTATTGTTGAGGTGCTCATTGGGGATTTGTTTTGGTGGGGGGCATTGTTTGTTTGTTTGTTTGGTTGGTTGGTTGGTTGGTTTTTTCCCTCTCACTGACAGGACACAGGTGAGGAAGTTATGCCAGATACAGAGGTAGCATTGGTAATGGTCCAAGCAGTGGAAGAGACAATGAAGATGACTGGATGTGGGAGCTGTAGGATGTATATGAACCTGGAGGGGGTACCACAAAAGAGCTTTGTTTGTATGATGTGCCACCTGATAGAGCTGATGGTAGAGAAGATCAGAGGCTTGGCGATGCAGGTGGAAATTCTGATTGAGTTTAGAAGAGGATTTGAGCAGATGATGATGCAAAGGCATGAGGAGGTTGAAGGGCAAAGCCTAGACTTGCAGATGGAGCAGGACCAAAGCACTCTGAGAGGAAAGCACTGGGTGAAGAAATTGGCCAGTAGACACATATGACTACAAGAATCAGGCAGAAGAAAAGGCAGGCTAGTGAAGGAGAAATAGAACTCAAAACAGGTTTATGGAGTTGGAAGATGAAGAAGGGACACAGCAAGCAGTAACTGAAGGTGGGAGGACAAGGAAGAAGAGAAGAGCTGCTAGTACTGTACAAAGAGTGAATGAGCCAATGGAGATACCACCCGCTAGGAGCCCCAGGGGAATCCAGGATGGGTTGCAGAAGATTGAAAAGGAGAATAGAAGGCAAGAGGACTCACAGCTAGAAAGAATGGGGTAGAGACCAGAGAATCACAACACCAGGAAAAAGCAGGTCTATGTGATTGGGGACTCCCTACTGAGACAAACAGATAGGCCTATAACCACAGCTGATTCGCAGAACAGAAGGGTATGCTGTTTGTCCAGTGCTAGCATGAGATGTGGATGTGAGGCTGAAGAGAATCATAATGGGAGCAGGAAAAAAATCCACTGATTGTCCTGCATTTAGAAACAAATGATACAGCTAGTGCTCACTGCAACGAAAAGAGGGAGGCTGAGGGATGAAGTGATGGCAGAGCCACTGGCCATTATCTTTGAGAACTCGTGGCGAACAGGAGAGGTCCCTGAGGATTGGAAAAAGGCAAATATAGTACCTATCTTCAAGAAAGGGAAAAAGGAGGATCCAGGGAACTACAGACCAGTCAGCCTCACCTCAATCCCTGGGAAAATCATGGAGCAGGTCCTCAAAGAATCCATCCTGAAACACTTGGAGGAAAATAGAGTGATCAGGAACAGTCAACATGGATTCACCAAAGGCAAATCGTGCCTGACCAACCTGATTTCCTTCTATGATGAGATGACTGGATTTGTGGATGCGGGAAGTGCCGTTGACGTGGTATACCTCAGCTTTAGCAAGGCTTTTGATACGGTTTCCCACAGCATTCTCGTCAGCAAGTTAAGGAAGTGTGGGTTGGACGAGTGGACCGTAAGGAGCGAGGATCTCATAAAAGAACTAAGATGCATCAGACGAGGTGCCTTATAAGAAGAGACTTGAAGAGCTTGACTTCTTTGGCCTAACGAAAGAAGGCTGAGTGGGAGATATGATTGCCCTTTATAAATACATCAGAGGGATACATACCAGAGAGGGGCAAGAGTTACTTCAGTTTAGCACCAATGTGGACACAAGAACAAATGGACAGAAACTGGAAGTTTAGATTTGAAGTTAGACAAAGGTTTCTAACCATCAGGGGAATGAGGTTCGGAACAGCCTCTCAAGGAGAGCAAGGGGCAAGAAACCTAGCTGGCTTCAAGGCTGAGCTTGATAAATTTATGGAAGGGATGGTATGATGGGACAGCTTAATTTGGCAATTGACTGATCTCTGACTACTAACAGTAAATATGTCCCATGGCCTGTGATGGGATGTTAGGTGGGGGTGCGTTCTGAGTTATTACAGAGAATTCTTTCCCGATGTCTAACTGGTGAGTCTTGTCCACATGCTCAAGGTTTAGTTGAATGCCATATTTGGGGTTGGGAAGGAATTTTCCCTCAGGGCAGATTGGCAGAGGCTCTGAGGTTTTCACCTTTCTCTGCAGCATGGAGCACAGGTCGTTTGCTGGTGGATTCTCTATACCTTGAAGCCTTTAAATCATTATTTGAGGACTTCAGTAACTCAGTTTTACATTAGGGGTCTATTACAGGAGTGGGTGGGTGAAGTTCTGTGGCCTGCATTGTGCAGGAGATTAGCCTAGATGATCATAATGGCCCCTTCTGACCTTACAGTCTATGAGTCTGAATTTACAAAGGAAAATGGTTTCTGGATTTCTCATTTAGGGTGCGTCTACACTTAGAAATTAAGTCGATTTAAGCTTGCTTAAGTCGACTTAATTTAATCTGCGTCTACACTACACTTTCCTTAAGTCAACTTAAGCAAGCTGCTTAAGTCAATTTAAGGAAAATAAAGTCGACTTAAGGAAAATAAAGTTGACAATGAAAATTAAGTCGACTTTATTAAACCTCCTTTTAATTCGACTTTAGGCTTAAGTTGACTTCCTAAAGTCAATTTAAGCCAGTGTAGACTTAAAGTCGACTTAGGGCTCTCCAGGACTCCCTCACTGCCCTCCCTGATGGGGGGGGCACAGGGGGAGCCTGGAATGCTCCCCCACAGGGCAGGGCAGAGCCCTGCCCCTATGCCCTGCCAGGGTCCCTGTCCCCCTTTGCCCCATTGTTCCCAGGTACAATGGGGCAAAGGCTGAGCTCCCTGGCACTGGGCACGGGGTGCCCCCTATGCCACCATGGACCTGCCCAAGGTCCCCCTAGCCCCTACAAGTTGACCTAAGTGTCCAGTGTGGACGCTCTAGGTCGACTTTGTCAGTTCCCCCCAAGTCGACTTTAAATTTAAGTGTGGCCATGCTAAGTCGACTTAACTAAATCGACTTAAAGTCAACTTAGTCAAGTCGACTTAGCTAAAGTTGACTTAAATTTACAAGTGTAGACATAGCCTTAGTGATGAACAACTTTTCAACAGCCAGAATGTGTTTGGAAATGCATAAAAATGTGCATGCTCCTAATTAGATCTTTGATAGGATAGTCAGGTTGCATTGGAGATACATTTTGTTATGAGAATTACCAGCACATATCTGCAGTAAGTCAATCCAAGATGGGTTGTTGATAGAGAAAAGTTCATTATTAAATCATTGAAGTTTCCCCCTGCCCATGTTTTATACAACCTGGCAGCAATATATCTTTTAGAACAAGGATTTTTGGTGGGAATGGAAACACATATGTTTTGGACATTAAATTAAACAGAATTATCTTTATAAGGAGGATTTTCTATCGCAACTACCTCAAGGTTCTGCAGAGCAAGAAATATTTGTCCTCATATTTGTTTCCGCTTCATAAAGGATTTGGAACATTGCCTATTATATCAGGAGGGGACAACATTAGAGACAATGACCCATTCTGGAAGAACACTTCAGTTACACAAATACAGTCTTGTAATGAGCTGTGGAGAATGTATCTGCCCATATGTCCTCTGTTGGTTGGTATCTAAACTTCTTCACTTTGCTACTAACAACAAAAGGAAAACAACAGAGTCCTGTGGCACTTTTAAAGACTAACAGATTTATTTATCGCATGAACTTCTGACGAAGTGGGATTTTCTCCCACGAAAGCTCATGCGATAAATAAATGTTAGTCTTTAAAAGTGCCACAGGACTCTGTTGTTTTTCTACAATACACTAACATGGCTATCCCTTTGAAATTTAACACAAGGAAAGACACTTTTGCCTAGCGATTGGTGCTTGTGGAGTAGAAGGAGATGGGGCTTATTCTCAGTTTGACACAGCATGTTTTGCATATTATTAGTATTCCTTGGTTTTATGGGATCACTCAGAGGCCCAGTTTCTATTGTGATAGGGGGCTGTTCAAATAGAGATTATAGATCCCTGACGCACAATCTACGTATAAGGCCCGGTCTACACTGCCACCAAAATACGGAGGCAGCTGACAGGAGTTATGCAAGTTACTCAGAGACCCTTGCGTAACTCCTGTCAACTTTGTAACTTTCCTTTATCAAGCCGTCTTCTCTGTGCTGCACTGACAGGAAATGCATTCCCACGGACACAGCACTATGCTTCCTTTGGAAATGACTTTATTAGATCGATGTCTGAATCGATTGAGCATGTCTTCACTGTTGCTCAAAAAATCAGTCTGACAGCTACAAATTTGCTTCTGTCAGTGTAGATATTGACTAGAGATAATGGGTGTGGCGGGAGACACACACATGGAAACAATCAGGTGATATTGGGTTCTGACTTATTACAGAGAATTGTTTCTTGGGTAACTGGCTGTTGAGACTTGCCCATGTGCTCAGGGTTTAACTGATCAACATATTTTGGGTCTGGAAGGAATTTTCCCCCAGGGCTGATTGGCTTGGGCTCTGTGGGTTTTTCGCCTTCTTCTGTAGCACAGGGCATGGCTCACCTACTGGTGAATTCTCTGTATCTTAAAGTCCTTAAATCATGATTTAAGGAGGTAAATAACTCAGCCATAGGTTAGTGGCATATTGCTGGAGTGGGTGGGTGACGTTTTGAGGCCTGCATTTTGCAGGAAGTCAGACTAGATGATCGTACTGGTCGCTTCTGACCTTAGACTCTATGAGTCAATATGATACGTAATAGTCACAGCACAGACATAGCTAGATAGCTAGATAGCTAGATATGTTCAGGGCCTTACCAAATTCACAGCTGTGTAAAATGCATCACAGACTGTGAAATCTGGGCTTTTGTATTCTTTTACCCTTTACTATAAGGTCAAAGCATACAAAACTGCACCGAGAGTTTCTCAAACTGGGGGGCCCAACCCAAAAAGGGGTTGCAAGGCTATTGTAGGTGAGGTTGTGGCATTGGCATCCTTACTTTTGGGCTGCCTTTCGAGTTGTCACTCTCTGGCTGCCCAGCTCTGAGACAGCACAGAAGTAAGGGCAGCAATAATGCAACCCCTCGACAGCAGCCGTGCAACCCCACTACCCCTTTGGGTTGGGACCTCCAATTTGAGAACTCCTGAGTCTTAAGGGCTTTATATTTTGCCATTTTAAATACATATTCATGCTTCGTTACAACACCATGAAATTTAAGATTATAAATATGTGAAACCATGAAATTCAAGATTTAAAAAATGTTATGACTGTGAAATTTACAAAAATGGACCATGAATCTAGTAGGGCCCTAAATATGTTGGGTACTCCAGGCAGTCAGTTTAGTTAGTCTGGCAAGCATCTCTGGTCTCCCTTTCCCCCTTCTATGTGCCCTCTTAATAATCAAAATCAGTTCTCACCTGGGATTGATAAGAGGCTGAGAAATGGTTTGTCATGATCACAGGTTTTAATTGAACCATTTCTAGATAAAGACTACTGCATTTGTATTTGATGGTTTCTTGTGTTTAGATGAAGGTACTCATGTCACACATTGAAGAACTGAAAAATTAGCTCATCTAAAATTAATGGTGTGATTTAGCTTCAGATCTTCCCCCCCCCCCCCCCCACACACACACACTTACTTAGAACAATTGGCATTCTGTGCATCTCCTCTGGCTATGGACAGCTATGTGTTCAGCACATAAAGACTAAAATCAAAATAAGCAATCTGTTATCTTCCAAAACATGGAGAGATCCTTAGCTGATATGGCTCTGTCTAAGATCCATGTTTCCATTTACACCAGCTGTAAATCTAAACCAGGGACTCCATGTTTTGGTTCATGTACCCTGTAGTGACGTTATCAAGATAAATGAAAAACTAAGAACTGCAAGATTAAAAAGGACCTACTTACTGAATCTGCGAATAAACATGTCTGCTGGGTGCTTAAGAATATACTGTTGTTTTTTTTATCTTGGAACAGGAACATTGTTTCAATATAACTAACTGTGGAACATGTAACTTAAACATTAATTTTAATAATTAAATTGTATTTACTTTAGATGAATGTAGTATTTGTGAAAGATACCAGCCTGAACATCCTGCAGCTCTGCCTTATATTCCTTGTATCTTGATGTATAGTTTTGCATTTGGCTCTATTAAAATGCATTTTGTTTCAAAGCCCAAGTACACCTAAAAAATAAAGTACTGTATTGTAGAAAGCACTGGGCTAGTCTTCACAATCAGACTGATCTTTCTAATCGACTGACCAAATCTGTGAAGACCTGCTCAGCTGATCAGGAAGTCGATCACTGAAGACCACTCTGGTAAGTGGAGTAGTGCTGAGTGGAAGGAAGGGCATTGCCCTTTGACTCAGTGCATTGAAGACACTTTGGAAAGTAGGCAGTCGAACAGAGATAGGCAAGGTATTTTAAGTACTTTGCATATCTTCCTTTGACTGCTGTCGAAATCCTGCTGCAGTGTAGACCAGCAGATCTAGGGGTCATAGCAGACAAGAAACATGAGTTCTCAGAGTGATGCTGTGACAAAAGGGATTAATATAATCCTTGGGTGGATAACCAGGGAAGTAGATACAAAGAGGTGATTTTACCTCTGTATATGACATTGGTGAGTTTGATATTGGAATACTGCATGTAGTTCTGATGTCCTTATGTTTAAAAGGGTGTTGAAAAATTGGGGAGGATGGAGGAAAGAACTCCACAAAAATAATGTGAGCACTGCAGAAGATTCCTTAGAGTGAGAAACATAAAGAGCACAATTTGTATAGCTTATTAAACTGAATGCTGAGAAGTGACTTCATTATAGTGTTCAAGGACTGTCATTGGTTAAAAAAAATACTGGTTACTAAAGGGCTCATGACCCCAACAGAAAAAGGCATAACAAGAACCAATGGCTGGACGCTGAAGCCAGACAAATCCCAATTAGAAATAAGGCCTCTTTGTTAAATTTTTTCTTCTTTGTTCATAAAATGTGGCATTCCTCCCTAATATTCTGATCACCTCTATGGCCATCTCTTTAAATCACGATTGGGTGCCTTTCTGACTGATCTGCTTTAGCCAAAAACAAGTTATTGGGCTGCATATAGGGGGTAACTCTTCACAAGGCACACAATAACAATTAAATAGCATTGAAAATGGCGATGACATTGCTGACTACAGACTTTTTGTGACAAGAAAAAATAGTAAATGTTCTAGGACAGTAACTCATTTGGTAGTGAATCAGTGGCTTCTTTAGAAGAAATTGCATTAACCAGTATGGCTATGCGGATAACCATAGTCTATGTCTGTAAAATAATACCAAGTTTCCTAAACAGTGAATGTTTACATTTGTATATGGCAGCATTTCCCAAACTAATGTGGCCACCGAACACTTTTGGGGTTGAAATATATTGACAGAACACATGCATGCTAGTCCAGGGTGGAGGCGTTCATACCAAAAACTTGACACACATATTGCTCAAAGGTTGATTTTTAAAAGCGTTAGAAGGAAAAATATCACTAGTATCAAAAAATTTTCACGGAACACCTATTCACATCTCGACTGGTATATAGAAATGTACCAGAATCACTTAATCCTGATGATTCATTTTTTTTGTCTAGTTAAAAGGAAGTGAATCCAGACGTATAGGTCCTGGTTGATAGGTCAGTAGTGAATATAAGAATAGCAAATAGGTAACGGATAGTGAATATTGCATTTTTGCTTTAGACACTGGAGTTAGGTTCCAGAGGGGTAGCCATGTTAGTCTATTGCAGAAAAACAACAGAGTCCTGTGGCACTTTCAAAGACTAACAGATTTATTTTTCACATGCGCTTTCATGGGAGAAAATCCGACTTCGTCAGATGCTTTGAAGATGGGAAATTTACAGAATGGGAAGAAATTAAATACAGGGGAGTATATTACATAGGATCAGGTCAGGCTGTAACAGCAAATCAAAATAGGTGTTAGGATTCAAACTCTGGGGAACAGCACATGGAGGAAGGTGAGGTCAAATCACCTGTTGTAATGAGAGAAAAATCCGCATTCTCTGTTTAACCCCAAGGCTACTGAGTCAAATTTGCATATTACAAGAATGTCTTTCTGAATGCCCACAGTTTGCGTCCTCAAATGAATGATCTCCCAACCCCCTGAAAAGCTGAATGTTTCTTCAATAGAGCTCATCATAATATTAGAGGGGAATTTTATGAACAAAGAAGAAAAATGTAACTATGAATATACACCTTTTCTGTAGTAACTTGTTGGTGATATTTCAATGTATTTCCAACCTCCAGTAAATGTGTAAATTAATGGCAAATTCTTATAGAGCACTTACAGTGTCCGAGTGCTCTACAAACATTGTCATCATTCCTCACAGTGTCCTGATGAGGTAAATATTGTTATTATTTCCACTATAGTGACAGGGAAACTGAAGCAAAAGGGATTAAGTAATTTGCCAAAGCCCACAGAAAGAGTCCAGGTCAGAGCTGGTGCCAAAGTTCCTGCCTCCCAATCCCATGCTCAACCCACTACTGTCTTCTCTTGCTCTCAAAAACAGAGATGGCTACTAAATACCGCAAGGACTTCTGCACCATCACTGGTGTTAACCAGTAAGACTGTCTCACCCTTAACTCCAGTGATGCTCTTCTCTATAAAAAAGGTGGAGACCACTGGAGACTCAGATACCTCATTGCAGGGGAACCCCGGTGCTGCCTTATGGAGTGTAGCCATCCCTAGATGGATGCTGCAGGCTTGCTGTGCAGTACTAAGCGGGTGGGGAGGCGGGAAGGAGAAAAAAAAATGAGCTGAGTGGCAGCAGCACGTCCCCTGAACACCAGGCAGATTGCTGTGAATAATGAAGTGTGGATTCCGGTCTTTATCAAAGGTGGAATGAACCAGGATGGAATTCCAGGTGCCTCCAGGGAAAACGGGGCAGACATCTGGGACACAGAGACAGGCGGAGTGGGAGTGTGGGGAAGAGGAGGAGAGAATGAGCGAAAGCCAGAGGAATCAAAACGCAGGGGAATGGGAGGCAAACAGCCACAGAGCAGGGAGGAGAGAAAGGAAGGAAACCGGAGCCCCACGGTTAGAGAAAGGACAGAAGGAAGCACGCAGTGACATTACAAGGCACAGACAAGGGGAGAGGCTGAGCTAGCTGGCAGAGCGCACACGCTGGCTCCCACCTGGCAAAGTACCTAAGCACATGCGTAACGTGAGCCCAACTACTCCTCGTGACGTCAGCCTTTTCTATGTAGAAAGTGGCGCCAGTGAAACTGTTCCACAGCTTGCTAAACACGTGCTTGCAGGCTATGCTGGATCGGGGCCAGCGTGCTCAGCACCGTTCAGAATGAGCCCTTATACATAAAGAAAATCAGAGAAGGACGGGGACAGAGCAAGAAAACTGGGAGAGAGGTGCGGGGGGAGGAGAATGGACCCAGGAGCGGGGCAGGCGCCCTCTGCCTAGCACTAGCTCGTAGCCAGGGAGCAAGTGAAGAGGGTGAGATACCAGCACAGCAGGGCCGGAGAAGTACATCACTGACTGAGGCCATTTGTGGCACCAGCCTTTCCTGCTTTGATCCTGAGGATGTTCTTTGCAAAAGAGGAGACTTAATAAACAATGCCAAGAAGTGATTAGTGACCCGTAAATATAGGGGTGTCTTGTCCCAACGCACTGAAAGCGACATCGTGTTTGTTTCATCGAGGGCCCCTAAAGCTCCGGCAGATCTATAGATGCTCAGCGCCCTCTGCGGTGAGCAGGGCGGGGGTTAAACTAGGACAGGGGAGGGGGTGAAAGTAAACCCTCCATTTTGCCTAGGTCTCTGGTACTGCTCCCAGCCAGCGCTCAGAGAACAAGCTTAGCGTGATCCCGTCTCATGAGCCCCATGCAGGATAGGTCCTACAAAGTCAAGGGTGCAACCCTCATGCTCTGGGTTCCCCTCGCCTCTGCCTGCCCAATGCTGGGACTGACTGACAGGGGCTGGATCACGTGACCATTGCCCTGGTCCTTCTCTGTGGAGCACCCAGAGCTGGGCACTGTCACAAGACAGGGTACTGGGCTCCGCCGTTGGGGTGGCCATTGCTGGGCGCTGCTCGGGTGCCAGAGGCGCAAAGGCAGCAAACCAGGTCAAGATGACGGGCCTTGCGGAGCGCTGGGTCAGCTGGGCAAATCACCCACGGCTAAGGCCCCGATCCCAGAGCGTCCGTGCGCTGTGCAGTCAGATCCGCCGTCAGCTGGAGAGATGGCGCTGGGCCAACAGCTGAGCCGGCGCCTGGCCTGGCGGGAAGAGCCAGCAGTGGTCGGGGTCTGTCAAGGGGGGGGGGGAGGGGCAGGGCCTTATTTAAATGGCCGAAGGTGCTGTGGGCCCCCCCTCCCCCGTGGCAGGGCGCTAATTCTCCTTTCCCAGTCTGCAGGCCCTGAACTCCGCGGGCTGGGCGCGGGATGGGGGCGGCACGAGCCACTGTTGGCAGCCGGACCTGCTGTGGCGCGCGCACCCCGCCCGGCGGCACGGCCCTGCCTGTCAGTGCCAGAGCGGGCTCTGCAGGGGGCGAGCTCACACGAGCGTGCAAGAGCCGCCCGCACACACGGGTCACCCCCGGCATTTCCCCAGCCCGCGTGTGCACCGACGTCAGCCCCCCGGCGGCGCGCAGCCCTTTGTTCGCAGGGGCGCTTTGCACACTCCCGCCCCGGAGCCGGCGGGAGGAACGAGGAAAACTCCGGGGCGCGCCGCTCCCGGGGAGGCCAGGCCCCGCATTGGCGACAGACACGCGCCGGAACCCCGCGGCCGCTTCCCGCCCGGAGCCGCGCCGAGCAGGGGCGGGAAGCGAGGGGGCGGCGGCGCTCGCCGTGACGGGCGTGTGCGCGGCCGCAGCCTGGCGGAGCTGAGCTGGGAGCGCGGCGGCGGGAGCTGTCCCTTCAGCACCCCCGCGGGGGCCGGGCCGCCATGGGAGCCCGGCCGCCCGCCCCTCGGCCCGGCTGACTGCAGCGGCCTCCGGCCACACCCGGCGGGCGGCTCCGGATCCGCCGTCCGGCGATGCGGGCTGGGAGCTGCGGGAGGCGCCAGGCGCCGGCGGGGGCGCCCAGCTGTTGAGCGAGCAGGTAGGGCGGCGCCGGGGGGAGCGACCCCGTCCATGCACGGCCGGGCTGGGCGGGGCCGGGCAGCACATGCCGGGGGAGAGGAGGCGTGCCCGGCCCGAGTGCCGGGAAGCGGGGCCGCGGCCGCGGAGGGAAGGCGGGATTCCCGCGGGCTGATCTGTGGTTCTTCGCCCCCAGGTGCCCGTCGCTCGCCATGGCGGGGCACGGCCGGCGGGGCTCCTCCCCGCCCGCCCCGGGAGACAAGGAGATCCGCATCAACGTCGGGGGCTTCAAGAAGAAGCTGCGGTCCCGCACCCTGCTGCGCTTCCCCGAGACGCGGCTGGGCCGGCTGCTGAGCTGCCGCTCGCGCGAGGCCATCCTGGAGCTGTGCGACGACTACGACGAGGCCCAGAAGGAGTTTTACTTCGACCGCAACCCCGAGCTCTTCCCCTACGTGCTGCACTTCTACCGCACCGGCAAGCTGCACGTCATGGGCGAGCTGTGCGTCTTCTCCTTCAGCCAGGAGATCGAGTACTGGGGCATCAACGAGTTCTTCATCGACTCCTGCTGCAGCTACAGCTACCACGGCCGCAAGATGGAGCCGGGCCAGGAGAAGTGGGACGAGCAGAGCGAGCGGGAGAGCAGCGCGTCCTCCTTCGACGAGCTCCTGGCCTTCTACCACGACGCCTCCAAGTTCGACAGGCAGCCCTTCGGGAGCGTCCGGCGCCAGCTCTGGCTGGCCCTGGACAACCCCGGCTACTCCGTCCTGAGCCGGATCTTCAGCGTCCTATCCATCGTGGTGGTCCTCGGCTCCATCGTGACCATGTGCCTCAACAGCCTCCCGGACTTCCAGCTGGTGGACGGTGCGGGGAAGGCGGAGGAGGACCCGCGCTTTGAAATCGTGGAGCATTTCGGCATCGCCTGGTTCACCCTGGAGCTGCTGGCCAGGTTCGCAGTGGCCCCCGACTTCCTGAAGTTTTTCAAGCACGCTCTCAATCTCATCGACCTCATGTCCATCCTGCCTTTTTACATCACCCTGGTGGTTAATTTGGTGGTGGAGAGCAGCCCCGCGCTAGCCAATTTAGGGAGAGTCGCCCAGGTCCCCAGACTGATGAGGATCTTTCGTATCTTAAAACTTGCCCGCCATTCAACTGGCCTCAGGTCTCTTGGGGCCACCTTAAAGTACAGCTACAGAGAGGTAGGGCTCCTCTTACTGTACCTCTCTGTTGGGATCTCCATATTCTCGGTAGTGGCCTACACCATCGAAAAAGAAGAAAACGAGGGCTTAGCCACCATCCCCGCTTGCTGGTGGTGGGCTACAGTTAGCATGACCACGGTGGGCTATGGAGATGTTGTCCCAGGGACCACTGCTGCCAAACTGACAGCATCTGCCTGCATCCTGGCAGGCATCCTGGTGGTAGTGCTTCCTATAACGCTCATCTTCAATAAATTCTCTCACTTCTACAGGCGCCAGAAGCAGCTAGAAAGTGCCATGCGGAGCTGTGATTTTGGTGAGGGAATAAAAGAGGTTCCTTCCGTCAATTTAAGGGACTACTATGCCTATAAAGTTAAATCCCTTATGGCCAGTTTTACCAATCTGAGCAGGAGTACCCCCAGCGAACTGAGCCTCAATGAGTCACTGCATTAGACTGCAGCTCTAACAGAAGTTTGCATGAGGTGCACCAAGAGCTGTGTTTCTAAACATTTTCCTAGTCCTTGTTTTGTTCTGGCTGTAGTATTGCTGACTCTGCACGTAAAAGGAAATTTCTTTACAGGCTGGCACTTTGCACATTTCCATCCTGTTGCATAGAAACTACATGCTCATTTTTCTAGACAAGTCTTATTGTGTCCATGACTCTAGAGCTGGTGGTGCATCGCTGATTTGTTACTTTGCTCGTTTGCTTTCGTCGTGTGCGCAGAGAAAGTGGCTGATCCAGAGAAAAATGCACAACTGTGAAATTAACAATGAAAGAGTCACTTCCTTTGATCTGACAACTCTTAATACCTGTACCTTTCTGAATTAGTCTAAAGCTAGCACAAGGCAGATGTAAAAAGAAGCATTTTAAAGAATCTGACACTAACTGTAAGTTTAGAAATTACCTGTGAATAGTTTAGCCTTGTTATGCCTGCTAATTCTGATGTTAACCACATCTCTGAAAACAGTATTGAGTTTAGCAGTTCAGTGACAACTGGTATTTATTCTATTAAACACCCAGTGTATTAAACACCCAGTGTTCTTTTGAAATTAAACACATAGGTACGATTTTCAAAAGCTCTGGGCATGGATATAATTCTGCTTCCAGCCATGTCAAAAGTAATGCTCCTGGGCTATGTCTACACTGGCAATTTAAGTCAACTTAAATTAAGCCGCGTCCACACTAGGCTTTCATTAAGTCCATTTAAGAAATTCCTTAAGTCGACTTAATGAAAGCTTAAGTTGACTTAATAACTACCGGTCATTAGGTTGACTTAAGCTTCCTTAGGTCGACCTAACCCTTCCTTACGTCGACCTAAGCCCAGTGTGGACGCATAAGTCCACTTTGTTAAGTCGACATATGGGCAGTTAGGGCGACTTAACAAAGTGGACTAAGTCGACTTAAAGTGTTGCCATTTAATTCGACTTTAATGAGGTCAATTTTAAGTCGACTTAAAGTCAACCTTATTAAGGCGACTTAACAAAAGTCAACAACTTTGCTAGTATAGACATAGCCCTGTTTCCTTCACTGGGAGCAGAGATAGGCCAACACTAAGCACTCTTGGAAAAAAACCTATGCAAACCTTTCAAATCATGGGAGCTGTAAGGCCATATTTTCAAAAGTGGCCTACAACTTGGGTGCCTATCAAGACAATTGAGGCTTGATTTTCAGACCAACCTTGGCTCCTCTTGCACTGCAGGTGTTCAGCCTGTCTCAAAGTCAGGCACGAAGGGTCTGAAGTTGGAGGGTGGGGGGGAGGTCCCAAAAATAGAGGCATCCAACAATTAGAAGCCACATGTGAAAACTTGGGTCTGTCAAGAGTATGGAAATATTTCAAAGTGAATGATAAAGGTGGTATTTTAGGAGCTGACATTTACCTACTGAAAGATGACTAATTAAAAAGATAGCATATGTATTTCTGAGCTACAGACTAATTTTATCAGTGAAGACTGTTTTGATGCTTGGCAAGAGGATTAAAACAGGTGTCCATGGTAAATAATCTCATTAAGATTTCTGCGGATGAAACTCTAAGGAAATAACTCGGGTTGGTAGTGCTACTTAAAAATAGTTGAGAAAAGAACTCTAGTCTCTCAGTTCAGGAAGAAGTATTAAGGCTAACACCAAAAAACTTACTGCTGACCTCATTGGGTCGAGAGTCTTAGCTAGTGCTGGTCCAATGACTTCAATGATTTAAAGCACCTGAGGAGCTGAGCTGGTATTTGTAAAGTCTATTTTAAACAAGACAGCAGATCTTCAATTGTCCAAGTCATGAATCTGCATAAACCAATCTTGTGAGTTGTTTCCCCAATGTAATGGTTTTTGGATCAATACTCTCAGTTCAGACAATGCCCTCTGTACCATGCAATCACGGTCTCTGCTTACTAGAGAGCTGTGCTGTCAAACAAACTACCAGCACTCAGCTGACAAAATGGCTCTTTTCTGTTCAAACCCTGCTATATTACCAGCTGATTATATATTGTTTTCAGATCAATTTATAGCATAGTAATTTATGAAGATAAGGTGAGTTCAGAGAATAGATTCAAATTAGGGAAGTGGGTTAAAGAACTAAGGCCAAAATTGTTACATTTGGAAGCCTAAAATTAGACAGCTAAATAATATTTAGACACCTGAATAAAAGTGATCTGATTAGCATAGGTGCTGAGCATCCACAGCTGCCTTTGGTTCATAAGGACATAGGAACTGTCAAACCACATCAGACCAGGCATCCATCTAGTTCAGTTGCAACGGCAAGCACCAGATGCTTCAGAGAAAGCCATAAGATCTTTGAAATAGATAGGTGTGGAATAAACTGCCCATAAGGAAAATTTCCTTCTAGCTCCCTTCAGTTAGTGGTTATATCTCGAATAACTGTTTTCTTTTTTAAAAGAATCCTTATTAATGTCAGTACATTTCTCTATAAGTTCAGCAGGATATCTGAATGCTCAGCACCTCTGAAAGTTGGGCAGTTTATACTTAAGTTTTTGAATGTGGATTTAAGTGCTTAAATTTAGGCACTCAGAGTTAAAAAGGCTGGCCAAGGCTTTTTTCCCCGGAGGACTGAGAGCAATTTCTATTGGGTCACAGGTGTCGCTAAGTTTAGTGATCCCACCCTAATACCAAACTGGAACATTTGGATTCTATCAACAAACCTGAAATGATAGACACAAGAAGCACAGCAATAGATTGTGGACATTTCAGGTCATGACTGATATCTTTTGAAAGAACTATGTGGGAGATCTTTTATAGCCCTTATACACAGGATGGGCTGAATCCTGCAGCCTTGGCAAAAAACATCTAATGATGCCAATGACAATTTGGCCTTCATTAGGTTAACTAGTTTGTGGTCTATGCAGACTCTCTCTCTAGCTAGGCCTCTTATTTTCTTAGCATCACAAGCAAAGAAGTCACAGCTTTAAAAAAAACCCCAAATAGTGTATTAATTTGTAGGCCACTTATTTCAGCAGTTATATAGAATTGTAGAAAGGTCATGAATTTCCCCAGTTGTTAGCTTAGTATTGCAAAGTTTGGTTCAGTTGAATAAACTGCACATTATCTTGTATTATAGAGTTATTATTCAAAGGGCCACTGTTCAGTCATTTCTGCAGAAATTGAATGGAATGTGTCCAAGCTGCGTTTTATGAAAGACAACAACATGCCCCAAGGAGTTACTACTTTTATTGTATTGGCTGTAAGGAATTTTCATTATTGCTTTTTTTTTTTTTTTTTAAACTATTTCAGTGCTTTGGATCAAAGATGCTAAATAAATAAAGTATTGCAATTTAGTTTGCACTCATTGCCATGATTCATTATGAAAATTACTTTATATAGAGCTGTTAATTCAGGAGGGTCCCCTGTGCACTTTACAAACTAGATTTATATAAGGGAATTACTTCATTAACCACTTAAATACAGCAACTAGGGCGGGGGGGGGGGTTGAAACTTGGTCAATATTTAGGGCACAAAGTAGCAAATACCTTATTCAACGTTAAACTACAGGTGGACATGTTGGCAGACTGTATCTAATAATCCAGACTTGAAACTTGCCTGAATACTAAGAATAATACAGAAGTAAACAAGTCGAAGGCACACAAATGATTGAGCATGTTAGCATTGCTTTACTTAATGACACACGAGTCCGTTACCAAGGCCTGCTTTTCCAACGTGTGTCATGACGCATGCAGTGTTGGGTGGAGTGGGGAAAAGATCTAGGCCCTTAGGTGGTATATTTTGTATGAGATATTAAACTAATAGCATAACACCCCCAACAGCAAGGGTTCTGATTTAAATAATACATCTCTATAAGGAGGAATGAGATATAGGCTAACTCACTTGCCATTTGATAAAGGCAGCTATTGGAGGGCCTGTCCTGTGAGCTATTGAGCATCTTGGTCCTCCATTAACTGCACTAGGAGTAAAAGAAAGCTCCTGCACATAGTGCAGCAGACACTGAGCACCCTGCAGGACTGACCCTTAGTGAGGACAGAGGGAAGCTGAGCTGTTTGGCCAGCCACTATCTTGCTGGATGTTTTACATGACCAGTTTATAAATTGGAACCGTCTTGTGTCTTATGAAATCATAGGTCTGAAATCAAGGCTGAAAGATATAATTGGCAGGACTCCCTTGTGTTCCAGGCTTGAAAATTGCCAGTGTCCAAAACTGCTGGTTATGCAGTATTAGCTAGTGAAGAGTATTGTACCTTTGCAAAAGGCACCTATTTGGTGTTAGCGAAAATACTGGAACATGTTGCTATTGCTCTTTGTATGCTGAAAGGTTAAAAGTGGTTAAATGAGGATTATGGTACTATTTCAAAGCAAGGAATTTACTTTGTCTAAGGGACTAAACAGTGTTATGGACTTCTGATTTCTACTAAATCTCAGGAAAATGTCCTAACTGTAAGAAGAGGACGACAGTGGAACAGACTGTAGAGAGGTCACGAAAACTCCTTCACTGGAGGTCTTCAGAAGGAGACTAGGTAGCCATCTGTCTTGGATGATTTGGACACAACAAATCCTGCATCTTGTCAGGGGTTTATATTAGATGACCCTTGCAATGCCCTTTAGCCTTATGAGTCTATATGCTATAGATCTGGACTGACCATTATGGAGTCCGAGGGCTGGCACCAAAAAGCAGTATGATTTATTTATAGCGTGGGCTGAACCAGTTAGTATTTGTTTAGATTTAGTGTTAACACTTCTTTTACTATTCATACATTTTAGTCATGTGTTTGTTGTCTTCTTCTGTGCAGGCTGTATGTTATCCAGCTTGCAAACAGATTTTTTCTTACATAGTGCAGCATTATCTGATTCACATTTGTAAGCTTAGTGTGTTTGTTACTTTAATTTTAGCATTTTCATGCAGTTGTGAGGCTTTCTTAAGACTAGAATGATCTATTTTATATGTTATCAGTTTAATTTTCTAGCTGGGCCCAACAGGGTATAATCACATTGTTACACTCAGGGCATAGCGACACTACAAAGTTGTCAGTTTAATTTAAATCGACATCCAACCGCCACAGTAATTAAGACAGCTGGGTGTGTCCACATCATACTTATTGCATTGGTGAAGTGCATCCTCATTAGCTGTGATGGCATTGATGTACAGAGCAGTGCACTATGGGTAGTGTAGATCAGTGGTTTTCAAACTTCTTTCCTCAGGACCCAGGTGAAAAAAATCATTTATGCCAGCAACCCAATAGTTACATCTTCGAGCAACGCATTCCAGTCTTGCGGCAGCGGCAGCAGGGGACACCACAACCCAGTACCTGACGGTCTGTGACCCAGTACTGAGTTCCAAGAGATAGTTTGAAAACCCCTGGGGGGGGAAGGGCTTCCAATACTTCATAGAACCAAAACATTATTGCAGGGTGGAATAGGACCATGGCTTTGACTTCCCATGATGCAATTTCCTCCCTCCCTCGCTGATATCAACAGCAAATAACCTGTACCTTTTCACATCTTTTTTTTAAAAGTCTTGCTTGCCCACACCTACGTAATTGCCCAAGAAGCATGGATCCCGCTCAGCTGTGCACTCTAGTTGTGAGCATTACAAATACCTTGGGCCTTATCCTGCTGCATTTCCAGAGCCAAGGTAGGAGCCACCACATGGAACACTGCGATGTCCTTCAAGCAGCCCTACTGCAAGCCACAGAATGAAACAATTCCTGGTTGCTGCTGGAAGTCAGGCAGCTGCTGAATGTGATAGAGCACCATTTCTGGACCCGGGAAACAAGCACTGACTGGTGGGATTGTCTTGTTCTCCAGCTATGGGATGATGAGCAGTGGCTGCAGAACTTTCAAATGTAGCAGGCCACTTTCCAGGAACTTTGTGCAGAGCTTTCCCCAACTCTGCAGTGCAGCAAAATGAAAATGACAGTGGCAAAGTGAGTGGAAATCACTCTGGGGGAGCTTGCAATGCCAGACTGCTACTGGTAGCGGGGAATCAATTTGGAGTTGGTAAAGCCACTGTGGGAGCTATTGTGATCCAAGTGTGCAGGGCCATTAATTCACTTCTGCTAAGATGAGTAGTGACTCTTAGCGACATGCAAGACATAGTGGATGGTTTTGCTATTATGGGGTTCCCTAGCTGTGGTGGGGCGAAAGATGGCATACATCTTTGCACCAGATCACCTTACCAAAGAGTACTAAAAACAAAAGGGATACTTTTCAATGGTATTGCAAGCCCTGGCAGATCACAATGGATGTTTCACCAACATCTATACGGGATGGTCAGGAAAGGTGCACTGAACACGGGTCTGTTAAAAAAAAAAAGCTGAAATCAGGGACTTTCTTTCCAAAATGCAAGATAACCATTAAAGATGTTGAAAGGCCAACAGTGATCTGCAGTGACCTATCCTATCCCTTGCTCCCGTGGCTCATGAAGCTGTATACCTGCCACCTGGGCAGCAGTAAAGAGTGGGTCAACTATAGACGAAGCAAGTGCAGACTAGAGGTGGAATGTGCCTTTGGACATGGGTCACTGGTGCAGTTTGCTTTCTAGGTTAGAGCTTAGTGAAAGTAATATCCCCACTGTTATCATTGCCTGCTGTGTGTTCCATACTGTCTGCGAGGCAAAGGGAGAGAAAGTTCCACAGAGGTGGGATGTGGAGGTGGATAGGTTGGCAGCTGCTTTTGAGAAGCCAGAAACCAGGACAATAAGAAGAGACCAGAGAGGAGTTCTGCATCTCCAGGAAGCTTTGAGAACCCGTTTCAGTAATCAAACACAGTAATGTGCACCACTTATCTGTGTTGTACCTTCCCATACCATTCCCCTCCATTGCATCAGTTTCCCTGCACCTCCCTTCCCCCTCAGTCCCCAAACCCATGTGCTTGGGAAAAGATTAAGAGCATTTCATTCTTGAAACACTGATTTTTTTTTTAGTGCACAAACAAAGAAACTGAAAGAGCAGAAAAATAATTTAACCTTGGACAAACAGTGTGATTACAGCTAGGAGTGGATTCAACCAAGTCAGCTTGTCTATGAAAGCACAGAAGTCTTGCACATAAAAGATCTTCAAATGGCCACCTTTTGTCCTTACTACCACCTCCCCAGTGTTGAGTTGAAAGGAGATTGCACATTCCCCACCACCTCCTGGGATGGGAGTGGGGTTGAGAACAGGGCTCTGTTTGCAGGCTGTTTTGCAGGGGTTGCAGAGGGAGTCTAGCCTCAAACTTTTTCTTGAAGCTCAACCAGAAGTTGCAGCATGTCTGATTGGTCCTTCATGATGTGCAGTATCTCATCCTGTATAGCGCACACATGCTCCTGGATGCTCTCCTGCTCTCCATGTCCAGTGTTTTAGACTGTGAAATCATCTAGATTCTTAGCACTGCATCAGCCATCCAGAGGCATTCATTATCTCATTGTATGTGTTCTCTTTTTCTACCTTCTAATCTGCTAAAACCTCACCACTGTTGTGGGATGCAAAGCACCAGGCAATCATTGTCAGTGCAAACTCTGGGTCTAGTATAAGATTGTATTTAAAAATCACGCCCTTTATTACGCTCAAGTGCAAGCCAGAACATAATCAGACTCTCTAGCTCTTCGATGAACTGGTTTGCTGTTCCAGCCATGATGAGCATGGCCCAGAGACATGGGCAAAAGGATTTGTGCTTTAAGTTGTGAAAAATCCACATTGGGCACACAGTTGGAAAGGTGGATGATGCCCCCTCCCTGTAATAACATGAATGGTGCTTTGAGATGGAGGACCAGTGTTAAACCTCCCAAAGTGGTTTTTGTCCAAGGCGGATCTGGGGGACGAGGAGAGTTTGTGGCCACAAGAGAACGCAGAAAGCCCACTCCCTTCCCTTAACATTGCTGGTAGTAGTCACCCTGGACTTGCAGATTCGGAACTCAACACTGATCCCTGCCAACCAAACTATTGACATGTTAGGGAAACCATGGCTGAGGGACCCGGAAATCACAATGCATGAAGGGTCACATACTCCACTGCTTGTGGTATAAGCACCGTAGTGAAACCTTTCACCATCTTCCCTAGGTGACCCTATGTGATGTCAGTCTCCTGAGGGTAACAAGGGAGCAGATGCTTCAAGTATCTGAGTAGATATCTGGTCCTTATGCTGCTATGCTGTCTATCACAATGCCAGCAGAATTAATACTGGAGTGGTGTGGGAATGTGTCCTACTGTGGTGGAAGAAATAAGGCAGCCCTTCCCAGAAATCTTTTGCAAAGGACTGCAGCGTTCCTCCATGAAAGTTTTCTGGATATCTCCATGGAGGATTCTTGGGAAATCCCTGGACGCATAAACAGTCTTTTCCAGGAGGGGTGAGCAGCACCCTCTGAGTAGCTGCAGTGGCCACTGGGATGCAGATACCCACTGCACCTCAGTTTTTCTTCGTATCAAACATAAAAGCATGTAATCCCTGCAGCTTGATTGGAATTGCATACTTGCTAGAGGAGCCTTTCCAGCATCACAATCAGTCACCCTACAGTCCTGTAACTAGCTGGATTACTCAGGGGTTAAAAATAGCTCCGGGGTCTCAGGGAGAATGGATCCACTGCTCACCTGCAACCCATTTTCCTCCAAAATGCCCTCTTCCTTGTTGCCTGTGGTGGGCTGGGTCTCAGACTCCTGGGAGGTATCCTTGTTGCATTTGGGGGTAGGCGTGGGGTCACCACCAAAAATTGCATGCAGCTTATTGTAAAAGAAGCACATCTGTAGTACAGAATCAGAATGACTATTCACTTCCCATTTCTTCTGGAGTGCCGGCCAGCATCCTTTGATTTTCATGCAGCATGTCTGCATGTCCCTGAGGTAACCATGTCATCTTTTCATAGGTATCTAAGTTTGTTTGGCTGGAGCAGAACTGAGCCTGCATCAACTCTTCTCCCCACAGACCAATAAGATCGACCACCTCCTGTGTACTTCCGGCTGGAGAGTGTTGTGGGCATTGAATGCTATGATCGGCTGGGCTGCTGAGCTCTCCACGCTGATCAAACAGGAAATGGGAATTCAAACGTTTCATGGCCTTTGACAGGAAAGGGGCTGTTTCCTGTTACGTGGCTGCTATGCAGCCTAGCTGAAAATGATCTTCAGAGCGGTCACAGAGGAGCATTGGGAGGGGAAACTCCCTGGAGGCCAATTCAGTGGAATGGAACTAAGCTCTACACCTCTCATGGAGGTGAAGAAATTACGTCAGTGTTACAGGTGAAAGTGATCATGTATGGAGAGGTATATTATTGGGTTGACATAACATGGCCTCTGTTGACCTAGGTTTGTAGTGTAGACCAGGCCTCAATAACTCAGGCCTATGCCACACACTGCAAATTGAAAGGAAAAACAACATTTATATTTCATCAAGGGATTAAAATTTGATCTAACCTGCAGGGCATTCCAAGCATGTATGATGATTAAAGAGAACCCTAGATTGCCTTGAAATGACAGGTTTCTTTTTAAAGCTTTACATCAGAATATATCTTTTTAAATGTTCTCATCTGGAGAAACACATTTTGGGGTTAAACAGATGACTCGCAACTCCTGTTTTTTGTTTTGTAGATTAGGGACTAAGCAAAATGCCAATAATGTTCCTAGGTGTTAAATCAATTTGACATGACCTTTTATTTCTTCCACAACAAACACTTTTGTTAGAGGCTTCTGCTGTGCACATGTAAGTAATGGAATGCCTCTTGAGGAATTGTTCTGTGCTGGGTTGGTTATCCATTTCCTCTCACTACATTCCTGATTTTAATCTACCTTTGATGATACTTTCAAATAACATTCAACTTGCAGCACCACCCATGTCCCTTATCCTGCCAGTAAGATCCTTTCATTTTTTATGTTTCTTCATTCATTTCTCACTTTACCACCTCACTTTCAATGATTTTGCACCAGAGAGGAATTTGGTCCACAGTCTCCTCCCTCCAGATATCCACAGCAAGGTGGGGATAAAATAGGATGATCCTCTGCAGTTTCAGAAATATCAGTCATGAATACACCTTATATCCTAAAGAAAAAAGACAGTTCTTCCCACCAGAGAATGAAGTACTGAATTAATAGAACCAGCAGCACACAATGCTCTGTACTGAACAGCTCACTGCATAGTTGACTTAGGACATGTCTACACTGCAGTTAGGCACCCCTGGCTGGCCTGTGTAGACATTTGGGCTTGGCTGCAACCTGAGCTCTGGCACCCTCCTCCCTCACAGGGTCCCAGAGCCCAGGCTGCAGCCCAAGCCCAGACATCTACATTGCAATTAAACTGTCCCTCACAAGCCTGAATCAGCTAGCATGGGACAACCCTGGGTTTTTAATTGCAGTATAGATGGACCCTGAGGCTATGTCTACACTTGTTAATTTAGGTTCACTTTAGCTAAGTCGACTTTGTTAAGTCGACTTAGCATGTCCGCACTATAAAATTAAGTCGACTTAGGGGGAAACTTACAAAGTCGACCTAGAGCGTCCACACTGGACACCTAGGTCGCCTTGTAGAGGCTAGGTGGACCTGGGACTGGTCCACGGTGGCAGCTGGGGCACCCCTTGCCAATTGCCAGGGGCCTCAGCCTTTGCCCCATTGTACCTAGGTACAATGGGGCAAAGGGGGACAGGGACCCTGGCAGGGCATAGGGGCAGGGTCCCCTGTGGGGGGGGGGCATGCCAGGCTCCCCCTGTGCCCCCCTGGCAGGGAGGGCAGTGGGGGAGTCCTGGGGAGCCCTAAGTCGACTCTAAGTCAATTTTGGGCTACTCCAGGTCTACACTGGCTGAAGTCGACTTTAGAAAGTTGACTTAAGCCAAAAGTCGACTTAAAATGAGGTTTAATAAAGTCAACTTAATTTTCCTTAAGTCAACTTAAGCATCTTGCTTAAGTCGACTTAAGGAAAATGTAGTGTAGAAGCAGAGTAAATTAAGTCGACTTAAGCAAGCTTAAGTCGACTTAATTTACAAGTGTGGACGCACCCTGAGAGATTATTTTAGTTTTGTACTCTCCCTTCAGCCCAATTCTTAAATTCATTATGGGGCTTCATCTACATGAAGGAAACCCAATTCCCTCACTGTGGCCAAGTAATCACGAGCCTCTCATATACAAAACGATAGACCATCAGCTGACAGCAGCAATCTCCACCCACTCAGGGAAGTGTCTGCCAAGGGCATGTGACTGTAATGAGTCATCCCTGAGCCTCGTGAGTGCTACTGAGCTGAGGAGTTGTCTCTCAGCCCGAGCCTGAGGACCTGAGTGTCCCACATCAATCAACCAGGGTTCAGCCAATTCACAGGCATAGCTGACCTAAGCAGGTGACTCCCCCCCCCCCAGCTCCCGCCAGCGATATCAGCGTCTAATGAAAGCAGCTACTCAATTCTTCTCACTACCACTGTCTCACCCGGAGTCTCACCTCGCACTTGGTGGCTCTGACAGATTGCTCCGGTTCTTGTTCCTGCTCGTGTTTCAGCCTTGTTCCAACTCAATTCTTGATTGCTGCTCTGATCCCCGGTTCTGTTCCCCGGCCTGACCACCACTGCTCCAACCACTAGACCTGGCCATCCACTTCTCAGTTTCTGACAGTTTCAGTTGCCTGCTTCCTTTTGTGCTCTGCTCCAGCAGCTAAGATGGAGACCCTTAGAATGTCCATCACTGAGATGACAGATTTGGTCCACAACCTTCAGGATCAAGTTGCAGAGTTGCATCTGGAGAAGATGAATTAGCTCTAGATACCAGCAGCCCCAGTAACCCCAGTAGAGCCAGCCATGGTATATTTAGAACCCAGCCCAAAGACTCCACTGCCAGAAAGATTTGATGGGAATCACCAGGAGTTCTGTGATTTTCTTAACAAGTGTTGCCTTTTGTTTCTGATAAGTACTGCGATGTATCCTGATGAGCAGACCAGGATGAGACATTATCAGAATACATGAATCAGTGAAGTGCTGGACTGGGCCTTGAACTTCCTGGAATGGGTCCAAAACTCAATAACTTTGATAATTCATCTATGCCTTCTCTGTAATATCAATACAATGTGGAACAGATTTATCATTTTTTCCTAGAGTCTGAATTATAACATGAAAGATGAACTGGCATGAGTCAAACCCCCCTTTGGACTCTTATATCAAATAGCGCCTCCAGAGTGACAATCATTTGTTTGAAGGACACCAGGAAATGAAGAGGCTGTACTCCCAACTCCAACTCTATCCTGTTTCATTTCAGCTATTCCCTCAAGCTGTTGCCTACAAAAATTGACGTGGCATGAAGACACCACACAGACCAGGAGGAGGAGTGGCAGTAGAATGGTTTTGCCTGTCCTGTGTGTGTCAGGGACATTTTGCCACTGACAGCCCCCTTAAAAACAAGACTTTCAGTGGACCTAGGGAAATGACCATATACAGCCCCAGAGGGTTTGTGGTTGGATATAACCTTGGAGTTGAATCCTCCAATAAGACCCCCTCTTCTGCTCAGATATATCTTGGCACCCATGAACTGT
Organism: Pelusios castaneus; assembly: GCA_007922175.1. Taxonomy (NCBI): domain Eukaryota; kingdom Metazoa; phylum Chordata; order Testudines; family Pelomedusidae; genus Pelusios; species Pelusios castaneus. The sequence continues at coordinate 5,062,030 of ML685865.1, forward strand.
TGTTCTCCACGCTTGCAGGTTTTGCTCCATCTCAGTCCCAGCTACACCTGTGGTGACTTACACACCATTTTTCTCTAGTAGATTTTGAGCTTTTGGATTTGCTAAGGACAATCAACTGCTGGTGAAAAGGATGCCCACTCCAGATCTAATGGAACTGATCAATAGTAGCATGAACTCCTCTGGTTTGTTTACCCATGAAACTATTCCCCTCCAGACTGAAATCCAAGATTATCTAAAGACTCTGCAGTTTAATTTAATGAAGTTATTACACTTTCCAATTGTGCTCAGTATTCCCTGATTCTCAGTGCATGATCCATGCATCTCATGGAAGATGCTCAAAGTTCAATTCAAGTCAATCTACTGCCAACAACTATGTCTAGCCAAATCAGGGGCCAAAGAAACAAGAACTGGCAACTAAGAGTCCATTGCCTTCTATGTCAAGGAGCCAGTTGTTATTAATCATTGCAAAATATCAAGAGTTAGCTGAAATATTTGGTAAAAAGAAGGCTGATAGTTTACCTCTGCATAGACCTTACAATTGCCCTATCAATAGCCAGTCAGGGAATAAAATTCCATTCGGACAGATTTATTCCTTATCAGAACCAGAACTCAGGGTCCTATGAATGATGAAAATCCTGCAAAGAACTTCATTCATGCATCCACAGTGCCCAGTTTTGTTTGTGAAAAGGGGTATCTCCTTGTGCCTTCGTGTGGGCTATTGTGTCTTGAACAAAATTACCATCAAGAAAAAGTGTCTTTTAGCTTTGATCAGTGAACCACTGGAAAGGATCATTTCTGCCAAGATATTTACCACGAGTGGCACTTACAACCTGGTTTGTATTCAAGAGGGCAACCAATGGAAAATAATTTTTCACACACGTTATAACTATTTTGAATATCTGATTATGCCTTTCAGTCTCTCTCCAATGCTCCACCCACATTCAGGCACTTTGCCAATGACACTTTCTTGGGGTTGGATCACTTGATGATTACCTGTTCTGTTCATGCCCTTTAAAGCACCTGCCATTGGCCATCATTGGAAGATAGGATACTGAGCTAGGTGGACCACTGGTCTGATCCTGTATGGCTGTTCTTACGTTCTTATGCTTTCAGGGATATTTTAGATTGTTCATAATGACAGCTCTAAATGATATCCTCATCTTCTCCAGTTCCAAAGGGGTAGCTGTGTTATCTAGTTCAGCAAAACAAACAAGGAGTTTGGTGGTACTTTTAAAGACTAACAAATTTGTTTATCGCATGAGCTCTCATGAGAGAAAATCCTACTTCATCAGCCACTTGAAGATGGGGAACTTACACTGTTCCTGCCCAATACATCTGTCCGGTACTCAAGCCCCTCCAAGCCTGTACTGAAAACCTGATAAGTGTGAATTTGAACACCTTTTTGTTGACGACTTAGTCTATGTTATTTCCTCTGATGGAATAGTTAGGGTGTGTCTGCAATTGTGGACTGAGCAGTTCCAAGGAATGTCCACGATGTCTGGTGCTTCCTGGGATTTGCTAATTGTTACCTAAGATTCATCAAGAGCTTTTCAAATATGGTCACCCCAATTAGCCTGCTGTTCTGGAAGAACATCATATTTACTTGGAAGCAGGAAGCTCAATTTGCCTTTGATCTATTAATGGAAGCATTTACACTGGCACCCATCTTCGTACATCCAGATCTGGCAAAATCCTTCATTGTCAAAGCAGGTGCCTCCAATTATGCAATCAGAGCAGCGCTGTTATAGCAGCATGAGCCCCAGACAGGTGTTCCACCCCCATATATTTTATTTTTGTAAATTGATGCCCGTGGAACAAAATGATCAAATCTGTAACAAAGAACTATTAGCCATCTAGGCTGCCTTTGAAGAATAACATCACCTCCTAAAAGGTGTATGTTTCTCTGTCCAGATACATAGATATCATAAGAACCAGAAGTACAAGGGACCTGCAAGGGCTCTCAGCCAGCATCAGAATTACTGGTCCTTTTTTTCTTTCAATTTTTTCACCCAGACCTGTTGCCTGGGTACTCAGAATGATAAACTGGGGATGCATCGTTCCACAAGGGTGAGTATCTGGACAAGAACAATTCAGCTCAGTCCTTAAACCTTGCCATTTCATCATTGTAATGGTGAACCATGACTTGCTTTTTCTCGTAAAGTCCTTTCTACTTCACACTTCTACCCCTCAATCCATTTGCAGGAAACCTTTTGTAACCAATATAGACTTACCTCCTGACTCAAAATTATTTGCCAAGAATGTGATTCTTATATTCAAGGACCTATGTCCCTGATGATGAACCATGACTAGCCATATCAATACTCTAGCTATGCTATAACTTTCCTCGGTCACCCATTTCAGCCACTAGAAAACATTGAAGCTCATCTCTCCATATTCTTAGTGGTTGAAACAACATTCATCCACTGCATCCTACATGGAATCCTGTGATATCTGTAGTCAAACAAAGACTTTGCACACTAAATCCTTTGGTGCTCTGATTCCACTGCCGACTCTGTCTCAGTGCTGGTCATCCATCGTCATAGACTTTATTAATGACCTTCCCAATTCTCAGGGCCACAGGGTGGATGTGTTGCTGTTGGCCTACTTACAAAAAAGTCTCATTTCATGCCATGCCTTAAAAGTCCCACCATGGAGGTAACCACCCAATTGAATTGTGTTCTGCCTCAGCTTTTCATCCTCAGATTGATGGACAAACCTAGTAAGTGAACCAAATTCTGAAGCAATACCTCTGTTGCTTTATTATCATCAGAATGACTGAGTGACTCCTTCACTTTGCTGAATTCACATACATCAATTCTAACCATCAGTCAACCCACCACAATCCTTTGTATGTCAGATATGTGGTTGCCACTCTCAGTTAGACCCATCCATGCCCAGAGCTTCTTCTGTACCTGCACCCTCCTATGTACCTTCAGGTTGATAGACCTAGTCAAATACCTTCACTGCATACAGAAAGAATCCAAATCCCACTTAAAGTCAGACAAAAGATGACAAGAATTATGGTAATCTATGTCAGTGGGCAGTCCTTCAAATCACAATTGAAGGTAAAGCATTTTGACTGTACCCGACCTTCAAGGAAGGTGGATTACTGATATCTTGGCCTATATTAGGTCATTCACCAGATGAAACCTGTAGCCATCTGTGACAATATGTCAGAAAATATTAAGCACAAGTAGGCTGAATGACCCAAAACCAACTTTCAAAAACATATGGAAAGGAAATAAAAATGGTAATTGGAGCCATTCTTTCTAGATAATTAACCAAGGGACATAGGGTACATCTACACTGGAGCCTTAGGTCGATTTAAGGAAGGTTAAGTCGACCTACAGACTGTTGCGTCCATATCGGGCTTGTATTAAGTCGACTTAAGCCAGTGTAGACCGGGAAAGCCCTTAAGTTGACTTAATTGGCCTCCAGGGCTACCCACAATGCACCACTCCCCTGTCGACCTACCACCTGCCAGTGTGGACGCAGGCTGTCAACAGTGGACTCTCTAAGTCAACTTAACAGAGCTTCCAGTGTAGACATACTTATCAGTAGAACCAAGTGTTTGAAATGCGAGTGTGGATTGTTAGTTGTTTGTGTTTACCTGGTAGAAGTTTGACAATATGGTTTTACTAGTTGGTAGGATGTAAACTACTTTTCCTGTCTATTATCATGGTCTATTGACCTAGAGATCATAAGGGAATATTAACATTTAGATGAAACTTGGGTTTAATAACGCCATTGTTCCTGTCTCTTTGAAGTGTATAATAAGCTAACTTTAAATGGCTATTTGCCTTATGCTGATCAATGCAGCTAATTACCAATGTGTGCCCAGGCAATTACTTCAAAACCTCAAGTAATTATCTATTCTTGATTCACAGAAAGCCTGCTGTGATGTCTGTTGTCAACTGACTCTCATGGCCTGGTAGAGGATTATAAAGGAAGTTTCAGACATGATCCTGTGTGTCTTAGATCTGCTTGGATTTCATCAGGGAAGTTCAAGTTGTAAAACTAAAGATGCCAGCTATAAACTGAGTAACCCTACTATCTCTCATTGAAGAAATCATACAGACGTTGCATGTGGAGTGTCTATTGGACTATAACCTGTGAACCTGATTATAAAAGAACATTTGCAACTCAGCTTAACATCTCTATTATGAAACCGACCTATGGACTTTATCCTTGTCTGTATATATAACGATCTTTTAACCAAAAGTCTCTTTCTTTTTTTTAAAGTTATTAAGAACTGGCTGTAAGTGTGTATTTAGGTAAGATCACCAATATCCATTGACCTGGTTAGTAATGTGTCCGGTCCTTTGAAATTGGTAGGACTTTTTAATATGAAGGACAAGCTTTTCATTAATCCCCATCATATTTGATTTGGCTGTCTAGGTGGAAGCCAGAGGGCTGGCTGGCATTAAGGGAACTGCATCTTTGGGTTCTGGATAACCAGTGAAGAAATGAAAAATTGTTGGTTTCTGGCTTGGTGAATCTAATTTTCAGAAATAGCCACCAGATTTTGGAATTGTTTGTTCCATTCTTTGCAGTTTTGCCCTAATTAAGCTATCACAGTATGGCTCACACCGTCAAATCCCAATTGCCTATGGAGATGTAAATGCATCCAGTATTCCACGTCTTCTTGCTAAATATCACAATGACCACACTTTCACTGGATGAGTACAACTGACACCTCTACTTGTCATGGCCCAGTGCAGTGATTCCCATACTGTGACCTGGGGACAAACAGTAGCCTGTGGGGTCTTTCAAAACGGCCCACCACTTCCCTCCTGCTGGCTGCAGAAGGGACCTGCTGCCAAAGGAATAAGGACCCATGTAGAGGGCTTTGCTGTGTGGCCACAAGACCAGTGCAGACTCCTTGCTGTAGCCAATAGGATGGGAGGTCATTGCGCCCTGCCCCCCTGCCCCCCTGACTGTAGCAGGGAGCATGGAAAAGCATCTTTGCAACTTGTCTGGTTCCCGAGGCACTAGGGTCCCTGCTGGAGCCAGAGGGAGGAGACCACTGATCTCCTGTCCTCCTGGCTCCAGAAAGGAGCCACTATTTATGGACCCAGGTGCAGCACATGGGGCTACAGGATGTGTGCAGTTTCCCTGCTGCAGCCGGGGGATGGGAGATCAACGAGGAGGCAGTCTACTTGCTATACTCCTTCCATCAGGCTGCAGTGAGGGCATGGGGGCGGGGGGAGGAGGGAGGGTAAGGGGCTGGTGAAGACCGGTGGCCCTTTGGGGTTGTAAAAATGATATCTTTGATCCTCAAGCCGAAAAGATTGGGACCCCCTGGTCCAGGGCATGTGGATTACCTGATGAAGCAGATCTTGGCCTCCAAAATTCTCTGAGGAACGGTCATGTACCCTGTTGATTGGGAGGGTGATGGCCCAACTGATCATTCATGGGAGCCAGTGAAAATATACATATTCCCAACCTGCTTCAAGGATTCTATCACTCACACCCTGACAACTCTGGTTCAAGGACCCTGGTAGGCATCTTTGAGGGATGGGGAGTAGTGTAATGAAACAAGTCATCTCTGAGCCTGATGACCTGAGGGCTGTACATCAGTCATCCAGGGCTCAGGCAGCCCACAGACACAGCGCTAATCAGGTGACCCCCAAAGACACAATATAGCCTCCCAATGAGAGCAGCCACTCCAGGATGCTCAATGACACCGCCTTGCTGAGAGTATCGCCCACTACTTGGAGGTTTTGATTGCCTGCTCCTGCTCCTATCCTACCCCAGGGCCTGTCTGTGCCTGCCTTCTGCTCCAGCTTTCTTCTAATCCCTTCTTGATTCATGCTCTGATCCTCTGGCTCCAGTCTGGCCCAACCACTGGGCCTGACCACCCATTTCTAAGTTTCTGACAGTAACCGCTTTGTTGGCGCCCCTGACTTCTTATTTATTATTCTCATTTGCACAAAGAAAGGAGAATTATTCATAGGTGTTAACCCTCCAATTGACCTTGTACTACCAGACAAAGAAGAAGTTTTCTTGGTCTTATATCTTTTCACCCTCCACACACACATCCCTTTGGACCTCGCAAATTTAAATGATGTGAGTCTTTCCTTTGATAAATGCATCCATCTGGAGGCCGTGATACAATTTCAAAACTAGTCCCCACAAAAGAATAGCACAATGTCAGCACCTTGTATGTTTTTTTCTTTTTGCTCACTCTACCAATAGGGTTTTGGCACCTCTACAAACCCTACCCAGAAATAAATAGAACTAAGTTATTCTTGCATTGGACAAGGCCTGTTGTAAATCTGCCAACATCTTCTTTATGGGCGTCTAAACCTAGCGTCTTAAGTGAATTGTTCTGCCTGAGATGAATGATCAGACAATCTGCATGTGGTTACCACATGAGCAGTAATTGGGTGTGTGGCTGTAGTTTTGACCAGCTTATTCTGGTCCTCCAGTGCCACTGTAAACCCTTTTGGCTACATCTAATGCATGAACAAAACAATTCTTTTTTTCTGTTTAAAACCTCATTCCAACCATTCACAGGATCCAGAACATTTGGAAAGCACACTCAGATGATTCCTAAGGCACTTCTTAAGAAGATCACTGGAACGGTTCTGTCTGCTTGCTAGCCAGAGAGGAAAAGTTTCTAGCTTCCACTTTGAATCTGTTTCTTGTAATCCCAAATTAGTCTATTCCTACTGCCACCAATATAAAAAATCAAAGGGGTTCAGTCATGCTGTCTAGCTTCACGTGCAGAAAGACTATGGCAGGGATTTTCAAAAGCACCTGGTTGACACGGAGGCATAAGTCCTATTACTTCCGATGGAATTTGTGCTTTTTTTAGGCAATTTGGAAATTCCTACTCTATGCTTTTTTTTTTAAAGCCTGTCCTCAACTGTTACATCCTGAAGCATTTTCAGTTTTCATTATCAGCATCAGGTAGTTTTCTTTGTACTGTGGTGGTGCCTAGAAATGCCAGTCACGGAGCAGGACTCTATTTTGCTAAGTGCTGCACAAACACACAAAAGATTATTCATTATCTGTAGACTTGGAGAATAGCCTACACTTTAATGGCCACACTTTCTCCCTGTGAGGAGTTTGGTTATCTACTGGTTTCACCTGTGGTAGCCCAGAGTCTATCCTTGCTAGAGATCCAGTACTTGGTCTTCATCACTGAAGCAGAATTGTGAACCAGTTAAAACACCAGGCCTGTACTAAAGGAAGGCAAGATGCCCTCAGCAATTAATCTTATACAAAGCTGCACACACTATTGGCATTCTGCACCGTGAGAGCAGGCAGATCATGCATATACTCCCTTTGGCCTCTTTCTCTAGCCCATGCTTTGAGCATTCTCTGAAGTAAAGAGCTTTATACTTAAGCTCATCTAGCCATCAATTTGCCAAGTGAAATAAGAGACTGTCGCCTTACACATAGATAGTGCTTTTCAGTCTGAAGAAGTCTAAAATGCTTTATAATTATGGGCCAAATTCTTGCTTGTTCTGCACATAGGCAAAAGCAGAGTGCACAGAACCTTCCTAGCCCTTCCACTCGAATGCATGAGGCAGTCACACTCCTAGTCTGTCAACAGAGTCCTGTGGCACTTTTAAAGACTAACAGATTTATTTATCGCATGAGCTTTTGTGGGAGAAGATCCCACTTCGTCAGACGCTTTGAAGATAGGAAAGTTACAGAGTGGGAGGAAATTAAATGCAGGGGAGTGTATGACATAGCATCAGGTCAGGCTGAAACAGCAAATCAAAATAGATGTTAGGATTCAAAACACTGGGGAACAGCACATAGAGGAGGGGGAGGTCAAATCACTAGTTGTAATGCGAGAAAAATCCATAGTCCCTGTTTAACCCCAAGCCAACTGAGTCAAATTTGCATATAAGTTCGAGTTCTGCAGTTTCTCTTTGAAGCTGTGATTTGTTATTCATCTGTTTCAACACAGCTATTAACAAGTCGTCAAGGCAGTGAGCAGGGAGATTGAAGTGTTCCCCTAGAGGTTTTGCAGTGTTGCAATTTCTGATGTCAGATTTGTGTCCATTGATTCTTTGGCGCAGAGACTGTCCTGTCTGTCCAATATATAAGGCAGAGGGGCATTTCCGGCACATGATGGCATAAATCACATTGGTGGATGAGCAGGTGAACGAGCCCTTGATGGAGTAGGTGGCTTGATTAGGCCCTGTGATGGTGTCATCAGTGTAGATATGAGGGCAAAGTTGGCAGCGTGGTCTGCTGCAGGGCTGTGTTCCTGCTTTAGTGTTTCTGTTCTGTGATCTGTAGTTGCTGGTAAGCATCCTATTAAGGTTAGGGGGCTGTCTGAAAGCAAGGAGAGGTCTGTCTCCTAAGGCTTGAGAGAGTGAGGGGTCATTCTGTAAAATAGGCTGTAGATCTTTGATGATGTGTTGAAGAGCTCTGGCTTGGGGGTTGTAGGTGGTGACCAGTGGCGTTCTGTTGTTGTTTTTCATGGGCTTCTCCTGCAGTAGTTGACTTCTGGGTACCCGTCTAGCTCTGTCAATTTGTTTCTTCACTTCTGCAGGTGGGTACTGTAGTTTTAAGAATGCTTGGTAGACATCCTGAAGGTGTCTGTCTCTGTCTAAAGGGTCAGAGCAAATGCGGTTATATCTTAGGGCTTGACTGTACACAATGGATCGTGTGGTGTGTCGAGGATGAAAGCTCGAGGGATGTAGGTAACTATACCGATCAGTAGGTTTGCGGTATAGGGAGGTCTTTATGTGCCCATCGCTAATTTGCACTGTAGTGTCCAGAAAGTGGATCTCTTGTGTGGAGTGTTCCAGGCTAAGTTTGATTGTGTTGTGTTGTGTCTGTGTGTTCCCTGAGCACAGTAACCAGGCACTAATGTTATCATCAGTACTAGCCAACTTCATGGAGACAATAGAGCTAGGCAAGTGCGGGGGAGGGTGCTGCCACTGAGGCCAATCCTATCCCCCAGGCTCCAAGCCGGTATTCTGCTGGTGAATAGGCTAAATCCTAGCTCCAGGTAAATCACCCCTGTGACTTTGTGCTGGTGAATCTGCCTCCACACCCTCCCTAATAAAAGACTGGAGTCCCACCTATGGGAATCACTCAACATCACTGGTGCTGGAAGACGTGCCTGGGACGGAATGTGGCAGCTGCTTCACACTGCACAGTGCACGTGGTTTTCTTAACTAATTTCCCTTCAGATTTAAAATGAGACCAAACTAGAGAAATGGGGAATGTAGAAGAAAGAGGCCACATCCTTTGACAGGTAATCAGTGTCCCCTGTTTCAAGAAATAGGTCATTCAAGAGGAGCTGGTATTTATTAGAAGTGTCTGAGAGCAATTCTTCCTCCTCAGCGGACACAGCTGAAAACAAAAGTGTTTATTGCTCTGTAAGAAGAAATGAAGTAGAACCAATGAAAAGATGAACCTGCTTGATATTGGTCAAATAACATTTCCGTTCTGACTTATTTTTCTTTATCTGGACCTTTTGGGAATAAAAGTGAAACTGGGCTGAGTTGTTCCTGAGGAACTGGATGAACAAGAATCCCAAACCCTCAGCTTTGGGTGCCTATTTAGGCGTCCATGATAACATTTTGAAACCAACTAACTAAAGTTAGGCTCCTGAGTCCATCTTCAGGCATCTAGGGTTGTTTTTTGAATGAGCTCAGGGGTGTTCAGCACTCAGCTCCTATTGAAATTCAGTGGAATTTGGGCACCTCTCATTCTGAGGCTCCTCTGAAAATCCCACCAAGAAGGTCTGACCAAAAGTCTAAATCAACACAAAAAGACTCCCATTAACCTCAATGAGCTAACATGTGGAGCCCTCTATAGTAATGGCCTGATTTTCAGAGATACAGGACACCCACAAATTCTACTGAAGTCAATGAGAAAAATGGGTGTTCCGCTCTTCTGAACAAAGGGCCACTTATTCAGGGCCCCAGTTCAGCAAATCTTTTAAGCACAGGAAAGGCTATCCCTATGCAACAAAGCACAGAAGCTGATGCTGTTTTATGCATGTGGCTCAGTCCCATTGAAGTACGCACCCTAATGCTTTGCTGACTAGGGATGGGCTGCTAAATCAGGGTTTAAGTGCCTAATGTTGACCAACCTTTATAGCCTGAGGGCTAGCTTTCACTGACAGCAGCAAAATGGCCATCATCAGATTAACCTTCCTGATCAACTGATCAGCTCTGTGAAGACCCACTCAGTTGATCCCTGAAGACCACCCTAGTAAGTAATGTAGTAAGTAGTGTAGAGCCGAAGCAGAGAGATGGTGGCAGGGAACCCCTTAGAGTTACCTATTATCCCAAAGCAGTTTTTCAACATACCCCCTCATAGTTATAGGAGGGATCCAGTCTCATGGGCTATATCTACACTTGTTAATTTAGGTCGACTTTAGCTAAGTCAATTTAACAAAGTCAACTTAGCATGTCCACACTATAAAATTAAGTCGATTTAGGGGAGAACTTACAAAGTCGACCTAGAGCGTCCACACTGGATGCCTAGGTCGACTTCTAGGGGCTAGGTGGTCCTTGGAGAGGTCCACAGTGGCAGGGGGGGCACCCCTTGCCAAGTGCCAGGGGGCTCAGCCTTTGCCCCTTTATACCTGGGTACACTGGGGCAAAGGGGGACAGGGACCCTGGCAGGGCATAGGGGCAGGGTGGGCATGACAGAGCCCTGCCCTGTGGGGGGGCATGCCAGGCTCCCTCTGTGCCACCCCCCCCCCGGCAGGGAGGGCAGTGGGGGAATCCTGGAGAGCCCTAAGTCGACTTAGAGCTATACTGCATCTACACTGGCTTAAGTCGAAACTTTAGAAAGTCGACTTAAGCCTAAAGTCAATTTTAAAGGAGGTTTAGTAAAAGTCGACTTAATTTTCCTTAAGTCGACTTAAGCAGCTTGCTTAAGTTGACTTAACGAAAATGTAGTGTAGACACAGAGTAAATTAAGTCGACTGAAGCAAGCTTAAGTCTACTTAATTTACAAGTGTAGACGCACCCATGGAGAACCTCCCGCCTTGATACTGTTTCTCAAGTTCTGGATAAAACTCAGCTTTTAAAAGACCTTCTCTCTCTCTTCTCCTCTGTGCACACTAACTCATTATGAATCAGAGTGAGGAAACTCCCTCTGGGCTTGCTGGGATGTTCTTTTCAATTTGAGTTGATTCAGTGACTTTCCATTAACTCTTGTCTTTCTCTGGCCTGGACAATGGATTGAAGCAGATTTCATGTAAACAATTGCCAATGCTGTTTTATTGTACTATATTATTGTACTATAAAAACTTATTGAGTAAAATCTTGTATAAAAGTGTGTATTATTGGGGGGAGAATTAATTTGGGGGGAATTTATCCTTCAGTTCTGTTTTTGCGTATCTGGACCCTGACGGTTACACCTTAACTTAGAACAATATGATTAAGGTTTATACAATGGTGATACAACAGGGCCAATAGTCGGTGGGGGCACCCTTTGTTGTTTGTTCTGAACAGTGAACTGCTACCACTAATGTGAAAAGTAAAGATTGAGGGGCCAACTGGCTTTCCATGGAGTCAATGGAAATCTTTCCATTGACTATAATGGTAGCTGGAGCAGATGCTTAATGATTTAAATACTGAATACAAATTTTATTTTCTGGTGATACATTGTTACATAACATTTGACTCAATCCCTCCTCCTCTCTGTACCAAAGCTGATAGCAGAACTAGACATTTTAGTTCAGTATCTGGGTATAAAATAAATTGTTTAAAAAGAGAAATTTTGCTAATAAGATTTCCTCCATTTCAACTGCAAAATTACCAACTTCTGTCCCCTTTAGTTTGGAGTAGTCATGAAAGTACTATGGGATTCAGTAAACCAATGCAAGTGGTGGGCCGTGTAAATCAATTTTTGTTAACCTAATTTAAAACATTTCAAAGGAATCCGTATCTTGGAATAAACTTTGCATCAGCTGGTTAGAGCAGCAATACTATGTGCATATTCTATGCTTGTGTAAATTACGGATTATTTTCCTAAATTTGACCACCCAATCACATGATTTCTTTGGGAGTATAAACATCTAGAAAACCATAAAACATAATTATAATGATCAACCAAACTGGAAGGGGGTAGGCTTATCAAACCCAACATAACTCTGTTGGGTAGCTACTGGTAATTTAAGGAATATTGCATTATGGACTGTAAATAAACATGAATGCCATTGGATTTCCATAAAAGTGGAGCAATCAGTATTAGGTATCCTTGACTAATACAATGAACTACTAAGAAAATAGCCTATGGTTAGTGTCAATCAGCAGTTGTATCATATATACCTACGTCACACTTAAAACATTATTTTTTTCTTTTCCAGTTTTGAAAGCTTCCACCAGTCTGAGAGATATTCTCTATATTTAAATGAATAGAAAATGTTAGGTGCACCAATGTATAGACATAAAGGGCCTGATCCAAAGCCTATTGAAGATAGGTTCCAGTTGAATTGTGATTTGGATCAAGACACACACACACTCATGCATACACACATGTATGATCAATACACACCTGAATATCAATAAAGTTATTTCTCTATATAATTCTATAGATGATCCCAGGATCTTCACTTTATAAGGATTAGTTAAAAGGGAAACTATGTTTACAGAAAAGTAAGAGACCACACACAATTTTTATAGATACATTATTAGCTATACCTCTAACAATCTCAAAGCAACATGAAAGAAACATCTGCATCTAACTTTCTTCAGGTATTCCATGCTCTGATTTCACTCTGTGCCATTTCTATATGAAAGATTTTAAGACATTTTCTGGACTACAATTATTTTTCTGTGGTTTTATCAGGGCGAGATAATATGGTAGATTAAGCAGCTAGCTTTAAAAGGGGGAGTAATAGACCAGTCAGGCTAACTTCTATATTAGAATAAATTATTACACAATCAATTTGTAAGAACCTGAGGAATATGATCATGATATATAATAGCTAGCGTGGAGTTGTCAAGCCAAAATCATGCCAGACCAACCCAATTACCTTCTTTGACAGTGTTACTAGCCTTGTGAATGGTGAGAAGTGGTTGTGATATGTATTGATTATAATAAGGTGTTTGTCACAGTCCCATATGATATTCTCATATGCAAATGAGGGAAATACTGTCTACATGAAATTACAATAAAGTTGGTGAATAATTGGTCAAAATTCCATACTCAAAGAGCAGTTATCAATGGTTCACAGTTAAACTGGGAGGACACTTCTAGTGGGATTCCACGGTGTCATCCTGGGTTCCGTATTATCCAACATTTTCATTAATGACTTGCATAACGGTGTGAAGAGCATACTTACACAATTTGTGGCTGACAGCAAGCTGGGGAAAGTTGCTAGCACTTTGGAAAACAGGATTAGAATTCTAAATGCCCTTGATAAATTGGAGCATTGGTCTGAAATCAACAAGACAAAATTAAATAAAGATAAGTGAGAAGTACTACATTTAGGAAGGAAAAATCAAATGCACAACATTCAAAATAGGGACTAATTGGCTAACACTGCTGAAACGGATCCAGATTTTATAGTGGATCACAAATTGAATACGAGTCACCAAGGTGATGCAGCTGCAAAAAATGGCTAATATTCTGAGGTGTATTAACAGCAGTCTCATAAATAAGACATAAGAGCTAATTGTCCCAGTCTAATAAGCACTGGTGAGACCTTAGCAGAAGTAATGTGTCCAGTTTTCAGTGCTACATTTTAAAATAAGATGTGGATACATTGGAGAGAGTCCAGGGGAGCACAATGAAAATCATAGAATCATAGGGCTAGAAGGGACCTCATGAGGTCATCTAGTCCAACCCCCTGCTAAAAGCAAGACCACTCCCACTAAATCATCCCAGCCAGAGTTTTGTCTAACTGGGCCTTAAAAATCTCCAAAGATGGAGACTCCAGCATAGAATCATAGAATAATAGGGTTGGAAGGGACCTCACGAGGTCATCTAGTCCAACCCCCTGCTAAAAAGCAGGACCACTCCCCCTAAATTATCCCAGCCAGGGTTTTGTCTAACCAAGCCTTAAAAATCTCCAAAGATGAAGATTCTACCACCTCCCTAGATAGCCCATTCCAATGCTTCACCACTCTCCTAGTGAGAAAGTTTTTCCTAATATCCAACCTTGACCTCCCCAGCTGTAATTTGAAACCATTGCTCCTTGTTCTGTCCTCTGTTACCCTCGAGAACAGCCTAGCTCCCTCCTCTTTGGAGCAACCCTTCAAGTAGTTGAAGGTTGCTATCAAATCTCCCCTCAGTCTTCTCTTCTGTAGACTAAATAAGCCTAGTTCCTTCAGTCTTTCCTCATAAGTCATGTGCCCCAGCCCCCTAATCATTTTTGTTGCCCTCCGCTGGACTCTTTCTAATTTGTCCACATCCTTTCTGTAGTGGGGAGCCCAAAACTGGACACAGTACTCCAGATGCGGCCTGACCAGTGTCGAATAGAGGGGAATTATCACATCCCTCGATCTGCTGGCAATACTCCTACTGATGCATCTCCCTATGTAACCCATTCCAATGCTTCACCACCCTCCTAGTGAGAAAGGTGGTGATAAAATGATAAAAGGGTTAGAAAAACTGTTCTAAAATGGGCATGTTTAATCTTGAGAAAGATGACTGAGCAGGGTCCTGGTAACAGTCTTCAAATATGTTAAGGGCTGTTGTAAAGAAAACGGGTGATCAATTGTTTTCTACATCTGCTAAAGTTAGGGGAAAAAATAATCAGGCTAAGGTACTTTGCCGCAAGGGAGATTTAGATTAGATATTAGGAAAAGCTTTTGAACTATGAGGATAGCTAAGTACTAGGATAAGTTGCCAAGGGTTGCTGTGGAATCCCCAATCACTGGAGGTTTTTAAGACAGGGTAGTCAAACACAATCAGGGTTGCTCTAGGTATGCATGGTTCTGCTTAAGCATGGGAAGATGAACTAGCTGATCTCTTGAAGGGCTGGAAGGGATCCCAAGAGAGTTATAGAATGTAGCCATAGACTGATTATAAGACCTGAAATTGAAGAAGAAACTCATATTTTGGAGAGGGACTAAATATAGATTTATCATTTTTATATCAGGCATTAACAACAGAATCCAAATAATCTCTTACTTTAATAATCTCTGGGTTATGGCATCCATTTTTGTGCGCTCTGTGATCACAAGGACTGTTCTCTGTACCAGACAGTATGGCAGATTGTAGTGTAATAAACTTGAAATATCAGTCGTCGTATCACACTAAAAGCTTGATGTGAGATGAATGAAATCAGAAGCTTTTTGCCTTCCTCATTAATTTATTTTGCTGATTTTTTTCTTAAATCATTATGTCTAAGCAGAATTGCACTGGAAAAAACAGAATGAATGTTGCAAATTTAGAGATGGAAAACAGAGAGGTGCTATCAACATTCAAGACACGTGACCCTCCTCCCATTAATTGGTTATTTCAGAGAGGGACTCAGAGAGGTCAATTTTAAGTACAATCTCTGGTTTGAGAAATCTGATTTAGGTACCAGTAGAGAGAGTTTATTTTAATATAAAGTGTCTCCCTTTAGAAGAAATATTAATGTGGAATAGCAAATAAGCCCAGACATTCAATAAAGAATCTATGGTTTAAGGCAGATCACTGAGAAAAACTCATAACAAGCTACATTGTTAAAGTATATTTATATATTCTTCAATTTCTACAGTTTATTTTTAATTCAAAGAGGAAAATTATAAAAGCCCTTGAGGCATACAGTATAGAGATATGCTTGTAGAAAGTTGTGATTTAGAGACACTCCCTAGCATGGGTCAGTGTTGTGTGAACTGGGAGACGTGCCCTACAGGATATCTAGTGTGGCTGCTCCCAGCTGCACACCTGGGAATCACTCTTGTCTGTGTTATTGAAGTTCTATTCCTTACTCATTTAATAGTGTGGTCTTTAATGAACCCTCAAGATCATTACATGGTTAAAAGAGGGATCTGAACCTACACCTTCATATGGAGACCAGAACATACAGTAGTCTGAATAAACAGCACCAGTTAATTCTCTTTCCTCATCAGAAACCAGAGCCTGCAAACACTGACGGGACATACATAACTTTGCTCACCTGAATAGTTCCATTAAAGCTGAAACCACTGACTGTAGTGGGTGGTAGGGGTGCACCAGGATCACAGGAGTGGATCTACTGTTAGTGTACAATCCTCATGCTTCAGGGCATAAATGGACCACTAATTGATAGGATTAGGAAGAATCTTCTATTATTGGCAGGTTATTCTATAACTGTGACCATGTGGGTTTTTCTGTATTTGCCTATAAAATATTTGGTTCTAGTCACTATCAGTGACAGGACATTGCACTAGATGAACATGCGTTTCATCCAATATGGCAATTTCTAAATTCCTATTCTCTTTTTTCAAACCATACGTGGGGATGAGACTGGAGCTGGTTCCAGTCAAGTTTATTTGTAGCTTTCCAAATTACTAATCAATGCATTTATAGCAAACTATCTCAGTGGGTTTTCAAACTATGGGTTAGGACATAGTACTGGTACTGGGTCGCACCACCCGCTGCTGCAGCCACCACAAGACTAGAGTGCATTGCTCAAAGATGGAATTGTTGGGTCACAGGCATAAATGATTTTTTTTTCAACTGAGTCCTGAGGAAAAAAGTTTGAAAACCACTGAACTAGCTGGAAATCAGGTTATTTAACTGTTAAGAGGGTTCTCTTTTCCTTCAGCAGTTAGTGATATTCCTAATTCTTAAAGCAGGATTCTTAAAGCAGGAGTGCACATCTTCTGTTTTAGATGACTGTGTTTCCTTCAACTGTTATGAAACAATCTAACTTTGAATGAATATAGCACCTTTCTAATAGGAAATAAAACCACTGACCCAGCACAGCTCCCTTGCATTATTAAATTACTTTTACACATGGTAAATTGAGGCAAAGAAAGACACAGATTAAGTGACCTGCTCACGGTCACTAAACAAATCAATGATAGAGTTGGGAAAGACCTCAGGGGGGTCGTTGCTTCAAGATGAAAACCATAACATGGACTAAGATCATGAAAGCTGAAAGTTGTTCAATTAATCTTTAACAGTCTCCTACAAAAGATCCTTTCTACTTTTTGCAGCTTTATGATGTATAAAGAAAACCAGAAAGTGTTTTTTATAAAGTTTGTTTTTCTGCTTTTCATCTCTACCTTAGAAATATCAGGAATGTCACATCTGGTTTTGCTGGAGGGGCAGGATCTCAGAATTGTAATTGTGAGCTATCCTACATTAGCGGATATGACAGGACGTTGAATCTCCAGCAAAGACATTCATATTTTGAAGCGTTTGTTAGTCATTGGTGTGAAACTATGAAGTCCAACTGTTCTCAGTGGCTTAACTTTCAATCTTTCGACTATTGTGAGTCCATCATTTCATCAGTTCTCAAGCCATCAGGAAAATCTTTCAGGGTAAACACGACCTTAACTGGTAATCTGACAAAGACAAGCAGAATCACCATCCATTCCCCCCCTTCCTACCTCCACCCCCATCCCTTTTTCTTGTACACAAACCTTTTATTCTTTCCTCACAAAGCAGCAAAATAAGGACACAAGCTCATTTTTTAAAATTTGAAGGTCATGTCTAATGCAGTGTAGTACTGGAACTTACACACACACACACACACACACACACACACACACACACACACACACA
>ML685865.1:5079685-5121801 GCA_007922175.1 Pelusios castaneus
CACACACACACACACACACACACACACACACACACACACACACACACCAATCGATCATGTGCAAACCTGCTTTGTTTCTAGTTCTGTTTCTTTAGGATAGGAACTCTGTCCAATTCTATGTTTTGAAAAGCACTGTGTACATTTACAATAATTAATGCTCATTAATAACACATAGTTCCAAAGTTCAGTGAATATACTGTATTGGTTTATCATTCCTTTTAAAGAGTGCAACACAATTTTATATTTTCTATACAGTGTAGGGAACAATTACCAAAGTTAAGCACTTCAGCAGTTACCAAAGTTCCAAACATTACATGGTGATTCACTAATACATATTTGAAAAATAAACTAGCTTGTTCAATAATAAACAATGCAGGTATTCCATACAATTTAAATGTACTTCTTGTTGAAGAAGCGAGGGAAGCAGTAATTTCCTGTACTGATCTAAACCAGCTTTTCCATGTGGAATATTCAAACTACTAATGGCAGGAATCCTCACTGTGTGGAAGCTGTATTCCCAATGCTTTGCTATTCTTTTCTTTGCAAGTGATGAGACAAGTTGTTCTGAAAGAGTTATTAGAATCTAGAACAAATTTTGCTAGGTGATCCATCATACCCTTATTGCAGGGGAGTCAACAGTTTTTTGTCAAGGTCTTAATTTTTGGGTAATTGTAGTCAAGCTCCAGATGTCAGAGGAAATAAATAATAAGTAAATAAAAGATTGAGATCCATTCAAAATCATCTGGTGATCTGGATTTGGCCCGTGATCCACCCATTGACTACCCCTTCTGAATGGTATTAGCAGCCTTTGATTAGATTTCCCAGAGTTAAGCTGCTTGTCAATGTTCTGGCATATATTTTCACATATCCAATAAAAATAGATTAGTGAAAGTTGTATCTATAAAAATTATAAATAAATCGTGCACAACAGGGACATATAAAATATTAATGTAAAAATTTTACATTCTCAAAAATTCTGTATTGTTTTAATTTTACTGACTGTTGGAACATAAAGTAAACATAAGTTAAAGAGGACAATCAGATAATTTGTTTTTGTCTGCCCATATTTTTTTGCTCTTAATTGTAGAATTGTACCTGCAAAGAGTAAGCAAAAATCTTTATGATTAGACAAAGAAAAAGGACCTACAAGCTTTTTTTGTTCTTTTTTTTTTTTTTTTTTTTTAATATACTAGAGATTTTATTAGTTCTTGTCCCGCAGGTCTTGTCTAGCCTGGAAGACTTGGGGAGACTAGTGAGATTATAGCCTGGTCTACACTACAGAATGTGTGAAGAATCAAGGAGATGCTAACCGTGGGCCTTTGAAGTTAGTGAAGTCCAGCACAACTCATGCTCAGCATCACATCAGCTGAATTTCTGCAGTGAAGAGAAGCCCTATAACATCAGAAAAGAAATTGGAAGCAAGCGGTAGTGAAGGGAAAGGATTTTTAAAACTGGTTTTGCTAACACCTATTTAACTTCAGTGACTAATGAACATTTTGGAGAAAGGACGTCTCAGCTAACGATTCAGCACCCCAGAAACGGAAGCCCAGAATTTTTATGCCTGATTCTCAGACTGAAAACAAGCAGAAAAAAAAGATGACTTATCACTAACTAATAATTTAAGTTCCAAAGGGGTAGCCGTGTTAGTCTATTGTAGAAAGACAACAGAGTCCTGTGGCACTTTTAAAGACTAAAAGATTTATTTCTTGCATGAGCTTTCGTGGGAGAAAATCCCACTTCGTCAGATGCTTTCTCCCACGAAAGCTCATGCGATAAATAAATCTGTTAGTCTTTAAAAGTGCCACAGGACTCTGTAATAATTTAAGAGCTGCATACATACATTCACATTATGGGATGGGGCCTCTAGCATCTTGAGCTTGCAGAAACCTCTTGAAAAACCATGTCTATGACTTTTTTATTTAGGGAATGGAAGAGAAAGAACCTTTCAAATCTGATTTGAATATCATAACAGAGCAAAAAAGGCTGTGTGTGATACAGCATGTGTATACATTGTCAAGGGAGACCTTTCCATCAATAAACACATTAAACTATGAAAGGGGAATAAAGCCTTTTTAAAATAGACAATGGGCTAGATCTCTTGATGTGGTGTTTCTCCTTTGCACTGCATTGTTGGCAGAATCTGGCCCTGCAGATATTTCAGCCACACAATGGAGGATCAACCAATGTAAAGAGTAGAATAATGTAATGGTAGAAAAATACTAGAAGCAACTAGAGCCCGTGCCAGCTCCTCCTCCTTGACCCTCAGCAAGTGCCGAGTCCTCCCTAGGGCCAGATAAAGGCCCGTGGGAGTCTGGGGCTACCCACCCTTGTGGGTACGGTGCTGCGGTGCAGGATCAGGGGCTCCAGGGCCCCAGCCAGTGCTGGAGGAGTTGGGGGGGGGGGGGGGGGGGCGGCCCCGGGCCAGCCCGGGAGGGGGTTGGAGGAGCCCTGGCCAGTGCTGCTGCTGGCCGGCGCAGCTGTGGGCCATGGGCCACGCTGCAGGGAGGCCTGTGGAGGGGAGGGTGCAGGCCAGTATGGCTATGGGGGCCAGGGGCCACAGGTCACACTGCTGTGGGGCCTATGCTGATGGTGGGCGTGGGGGGGGGAGGGTGGCGCAGGGAGGGCCATGTTCCTGGGGATGGTGCAAGCATCATGGCCTCCGTTGTAGCTCCTCAGGGCCATGGGTCCTGAAAGGCTGCACCGTAGCAGAGGCCACACTGTGTGCCAGCTGGCCCCACCCCCCAGGCAAAGTGAACAAGCACTGTCCCACCCTGTCTCCAGGGGCGGAGCATAGAGCCTGGCCTCTGCCCTCCCTCCCAGCGCTGGCAGGGCAGGAACACTCTCAGAGCTCCCCCAAATCCCAATGGCATTGAGTGAGGCAAGGGGGGGAAGGCAGATCAAGTAAGGGGTTTAGAGGCCGGAGCCTGGGGCCTCCGGCTTCAGCCCCTATGGCCCTTGCGATAATCCGGCTCTGACTCAGAACAACTGAGTACCATTGACTTCAACTGGAGTTGGGTATACCCAGCAATTCTGAGTCAGGTGCCTAGCATTGGATGTTTTGAAATCAAAATGTGTGAGAGGTTGAAAACACTCAAAGTGAATATTGATAACTAGCATTAAAATGATTTAGCTTGAGATGGCGTGAACACCACACTACCAGTAAGCGAAAAATAAGCTTTTATTCAGCTGTTTAGTAACAAGGAATTATTTTTCAGACTTTTATGTGCTAAACTTAAACATACAAAATGGGAAGCAAAGAAGAAAATGCCAGGTTAAAATCTTACTGAATTTAAGTCTTGATGTTACAATATTTTATTTAGTGTGCTACCTGATTTCCTTTACAGGATGTGCTCACTCTTCAGTGGAGAGAAATGTGGTCATGAACTTGGATGCTATAAATGAGAAAATAAACAGGAGAAAGAAAAACATAAAAGCCCCCTAATATAAAACCTATTTCTAGATTTTAGCCCTTGCACGTAACTAAGGGTCTGGTCTAGTGCCTAGTGAAGTCTATGAGAGGGTTTCCACTCTGCATCAAGCATCAAATTTATTAAATTTTATATTGTTTGGTGGATATCAGTTTTGGACACAGAATATTCCTGCATCTAGGTTACAATATCTCAAAAGCTATGCAATTCCCCAGCCCAGTGCCTTATTACATTTTCAATTTGCATCATGACTTTTGGCTTTTCTCCTGTGTTTGTGTGTGTGCAATTCAGTTGGGCCGCTTCATTTGGAAAGAAAGTGTGGTTTGCTGGTAGATTCAGCAGCTGAGAAGGGAAGTTCTTTATATCCTCTTGTCTTTCAGAAGTAATTAGAAAGACTCGAGGCTGCCTAGTGGCCTTTTACCAAGACCCCTCTGGTGCACTAAATTGCAAAAATTTCCAGAAGACACTAAGTAGGAACACGATATGTAATCCAGAGATGCTACCAAATACAGAACCAACATATTCTTTTTGGTGGGGCAAGTGGGAGAGAATATGGGAAGACGAAATTAGCAATGATGCAGAGAGGATATAGTTGAACAATGACTTCAGTTGCCTACGAGGCACAATGGGAAAGGACAAAAAAGGCTTTCTCCTTCTTGATGATTCTATGCTTCCATATATTCTTTCCATATATTATATCTGTTTGTATGTACACATCAATGAATTTAAAGAAGAGATAAAGCCAAGAATTAGAATTTCATTTGAAATAATAGGTCTATATTCAGAAGTCTACACCATTATTTTTATAAACTGTATTAGATTTTAGCATGCCTCACTTCACTGTTTGTTTAGATACGAGGCAGTAAAAGCACTATGTTGGGGCATCGTGATTTAGAGTAGGTTTTATGAACATCGCTTAAGGATTATTTCTCTTCCTTCTTTGCAGAAGGCAGTTCACATTTTTTAAAACTTAGGAATGTATGAGAGTCAATTGTTCTAACTACCCCAATTAAAATTTTATTTGAATTTATGATTTACGAGTTGGAATTACACACAGAGAGAGAACAAAAATGATAACAATGGCCATACACAATTCAAGAAAAAGAATTGGTCCCAGAATGGTTACACATGTGCTGATCTGTTTAGAACTATTTTTTCCCTGTTTGGTTAGACAATTTAAAAATAATGCATGACATCCAAATGCTGCACTGCTCAGTGTAAATGGTCCACATATGACTACAGTAACGAGGCCTGAGATGTTTACTATCTTCCAGAAAACATTTAACAGAAGGATGTCCATACCCCAGATGCCATTAAAATCATTACAGATGCACTTTGTAAGTAATTATCATTGTCTGACTTCAAGGGAAATATGTGTATACCACTGTAATGTTAATTAGGCAAAATACAAAAATTGTGAGGATATTAATAGTGGCCCCAGTAGATGGTTGAGAAAGTGGATCATGTTTTCATATAAATGACTGATGTATTTATTCTAATGTGATATATTTCACCTACCAGATATATACATGACATGAATCAGAAAGAATAAATGGACAAAGATATTAACAGGAGTCTGATCCTGCATTCCTTATGCATCCAAAAGCTCCATGGAAGACAATGGGAATTTTGCATGTTCAATGAATGCAGGATTAATAGCATTGCAAAGCTTTGCTTCTTTTGAGGGCTTATTATACATTAACACAAGATTTTCCATTGATTTTCTTTGGCTTTAAAATTAGTGTCCCTTATAGCTACATGTCTATAATGAAAAACAACAAGAAAAACATAAAACTAACCAACCAGCTAAAAAACAATGGCCCAAAAGCCTAGCTGTTGCTTCATTCCAAATTATGGTGCAGAATGGTGTTTGAAACTGGTCAGAATGCAAGAATTGCACTAGCAACTAGAAATATACACCAGAGGTGTGATCGCACTTACTGCTTCTACAGGACTTCCAAAAAATGAAAAGTACGCAGGCACTTGTTCCCTTGTGTAGTAGGAGACCACTCAAATGTAAGTGAGGGCGACAGAACTGGGCTTGACATGAATGTTCTCTAGTGTAGCACTTATATACAGCCATAGGCCCCGATTCAGGACAGCACTTAAGCACATGCTCAACTTTAAAGATGTGCTTAAGTCCTCTCAGTGTCAAGGGAATGTGAGCACAGGCCAAAATGCTGTCCTGAATCAAGGATTTAATATAGCAGTAAGTTCAAGTCCCACATTCAATTTAAATTACTGGGGCCATGCTCTCCACAACTATCCGAATACCACCCCCACACTTTAAAAGTAAAAGGGCATAAAAATAAATATAATCACCTATGAGTATATTATAAATATGCTACTAAATGGGAGAAAAATATATTGCAACATAAGGCCACATAGTGTTGCACAATCATAAAACACTTCAAAATCTTCCCTAAAGATAACTCCCATTGTGCAACACAGTTACCAGCTGAGGGGGACGAGAAAGTAACAGATTTAAACTTCTAAACTTGAAATATTTGAAAACAGAAGTGTATTAAATGCACAGAAGAGTGTGTGTTCTACTGTCTTGGCTGAACACCATAAACGTTCTTTCATTACTCCAACTTTGCTGGGTTATGAAGTACAATTTAAAGTTTTAAAAACACCTCTTATAGCTAAAGAATTCCTTCAGATTTACAATTTCAGAAGTGTCCGTATTAACTACTACCCATTATCTTTGAGAGTAAAACTCAGAAATTCTGTTGCCTTCGTTTCTTTGCATCCATTGCATCCAGGATAGGCTGCCTCTTTGCCGTGTATCTTTGACGAAGCTCTTCAATTTCTCTTTCCATCATAGGGTCCAAAGCCTTTAGTCTCATTTGCAATTCTTCTAAACTTAGGTTTTTCAACTATAAACAATAAACAAATAGAAAAGCTGTTTAATAAAATGGCTACCAACAACAAACAGAAGATTGATAACTGCTAATACAAATCAATAGTAGTTTAATTTACCTTGGCAAAGTGAAAACAAAATATCAAAAATACAACTAATGTAGTGGCATGAAAGTACATGCATTCCCGCTTACATCTGATACAAAGCAGTTTCTGTATGATCTGCAAACAGATATATGCCTTGTGTTGGATTAGCAAGATTATAAAAAGTATGCACGCCAATTTAAGGATATAATTCTATAGATATCCAGGATAATCACTATGCCTAGTCAAAAATGACCTGTTGAGCTATAATCTCCTGTGGAAGCCCTAATAAGCCAGACAACATCCACAAATAGCATTATATCAGACAGTCAAAGGTATCTACTGATAAGAATTAAAAGGCTCTCGTATTTCTCAGTGGATCACTGCCATGCTGACACGGGGCAAACTGCCAACAATGCATAATTAAAACATGAAACAACATCCTGAATTCATGGGAAGGAACCCACTTCTTTACTTTCTAAGCAGCACATCAATGTCTTATTTGGTCAGGTCATTATTTGCTCAGAAGTCATTTAAAATTAATAATAATGAGGCTATTTACAAAGAAATGGACTTATTTGCATGCAGACTGTTGTGAAGAAAGTAAATACGGAAGTGTTATTTATTCCTTCTTACAACACAAAAATTAGGCATCACCAAATGAAATGAATAGGCGGCAGGTTTAAAATGAACAAAATGAAGTTGTTCTTCACACAACGCACAGTTGGGCCCATGGAACTCCTCACCAGAGAATGTTGTGAAGGCCAAGGCTATAATGGGGCTAAAAAGAACTAGATAATTTCATGAAGTATAGGTCAAACAATAGCTATTAGCCAGGATAGGCAGGGATTGCTGTTTGCCAGAGTTTGGGAATGGCTGATGGGATGGATCACTAGATGATTACCTGTTCTATTCATTCTCTTTGAAGGCCACCGGTGGAACACAGGATACTGGGCTAGATGAATACCCATTCCTATGACTAACCAAAGCTGGATTCTTGCCAGCCAATGGGGTATTGCGTGCCTCTGCTTGCAGGAAAGAGTCCATAATTCATAGTTTCATAACTGAAAACAAATAATAGTGAAATTCATTTTTACTGCCCTGAGAGAGCAAGGTGTCTTTCTGCTCTCCACAGTGCTGTCAGAGAAATCTTTTTGTGCCAACTGCACTTCACTGGCTGTGAAGATTATCGCCAAAATTCAGGTGGCAGAAGCAATTTAATGAATTACATAAATATCCATCCTAATAAGGAACAATATATATTTTGTTTGAATCTAAGTAAGCGTTCTGACACAGTAAACAAACACACTGCGTAACAATTGCCTAAGTCAGAAAAGAAAAAAATGAACACACATTTCCTGAATTGACCTGTTTATGAGTCAATATTGAGTTAATGAATTCTGGGCAATTTTCCATCAAAACGGTCTAATCTGTTTCCCTTGGAGAATAAAATATTACTTCTGATCTCTTTATCAGCCTCTGAAGCATACAAATTAACAACACTGCTATTCCTATATACCGTCTATCACCCTATGTTATGTCTAGTACTATACACTATATCACACATGGTAATAAAGAAAAATTGAGTGTCAAAACTTTAATTAGACACAGAGAAAACTGGAGCAGGAATTAATAAAAAATCATAAACAAGAAACAGAGCAAAACAAGCAGTGTGTCAATGCAAGACAATTTTCACATTAAATTTTTTTGTGAAGATGAGACATCAAGGAAGAATTTCTGATTAGGATAAATCTTACCCTTCCCCCCATCTCTACACCTTCACATGAACAAAGAGTCCTATAACAGCAGAACTGGTACA
Source organism: Pelusios castaneus (assembly GCA_007922175.1). Classification (NCBI taxonomy): domain Eukaryota; kingdom Metazoa; phylum Chordata; order Testudines; family Pelomedusidae; genus Pelusios; species Pelusios castaneus. The sequence goes on from ML685865.1 coordinate 5,087,879, forward strand.
ATTCTGCCATTTCTTTAGAAAGGGGCAGGTGGAACATACCTGTAGCCACAAGCCCAAGAGGAGCTGGATCTCTTTATTGTAGAAAATGGGGTTAGATGGGGGTATTTGCAATAGCTTTAGGCATAAAGTAAGCTTAGTTATTAGTAAACATAGGTCCCAGTCTGAACCAACCTTCAAAGGTCTTTTCTGCCCAGCAACAAACTCTCTTGGACCTATGCCAAGAACTCGGACGTCACAATAGTCTTCAAAGATCTGCAAAAGTCCTGCAAACTAAGTTGCAAGGAGCTCGTTTGCAAAAGGTGTGAAAACAAGGGTGGGGGCATGAGGGACCTAATCCCTATAAAAGAAGAGCTCCGGACCCCCGTAACTTCAGCTAGAGGCAGAGCGATCTCAAGACGCCCCGATGCCTGGGCTTGCCCTTGTGTCGAAAGCCAGTGGGGATCGTTCGAAGCCAGCTCAGTGATCTCAAGACGCCCCTCGGCTTTGGCTGAGATAGCCAGTGGGGATCACTGGGTAGGGTAGAAGAGTCAGCACCCCTGATCCGGACAGGTGACGGGACTGGCAAGAAGAATGGACGAAGACCCCGATCCTAGGTGTGACGGTACTGACACGTTGGCTGAGAGCTTGGTGAGTAACTAGTTACAAGCACACACACACACAGACCTCGGTGAAGGCTGGTTCATGAGTAGTAGCTACATTGGAACAGTAACGGGAAGATTTTAGCACCCCTGAGTCCTGGGGCAAGGACCAAAGTAGTTTAGAACCCTTAGAACCTGGGAGGACAGGTTGGCTAGGGATAAGGCTAGGGACCAAGCAGTTAGCACCCTTAGAACCTGGGAAGACAGGTTGGTTAGACTGTGTCTCCTTTTATAAGTAGGAGGAGAGTTAAGCGCAGTATAATAAGAATAGCTTTAGCATTTAACCTGGGCCATTAAGTCCCAGTCATACTCATTGCCTTTAAGACCTGCTGCAGCATGATAATAAAGGAGTATAGACACATATAATCCGCAATTGCATAACTATTGTCTGTAACTCTGTGAAAGCTTTCTTGACAGGAAACGAAAAGCCTCAGATTTGTAATCATGGTAATCGAAAATAAATCTCTTTTATTCATAACTCTCTTGATTCCGCTGACACTCTTTCTTGCACTATTGACTTCCTTTGCCCCCCTTTCATTCTCGTTTTCTCCTCATGGGAACACTACTTTGTTCCCATAACGTTCGTGTGGGTTATCGGCTGGCTTGGTTCAACCCTCTATTGTGCATATCTCCTGACCTCCTGTGTAACATCAAGGGCCTCCAATCAGTAACCGGACAAGGGTAGGGCTATAATCCCTACGGCCAAAAGAACCCTCGTCCGCTCGCAACCCTCAATGAATAACACCCTGGGGGTGGACGTTAAACAGAGTAGCGGCGTGCATTTATTTATTATTTGAGACTGGTTATCTTCTTATTTTGCTATACAAAAGATTTTGTACATGCACCCAGACAGAAATGTGACTGATGCATTTTTATTTAAATCTCAGTCACAAAACAGAACAATCAAACAGAAATTACAGATTTGGTCTGGGAATTACAGATTTGGAAAAAAATTAATTTTAAGATCCAAAGAATGAGGGGGATTTTGAGAATGATCTCAGTCATATTCCCAAATGGATTTAAGCATTAGAATACTTGTCTGTATTTATGGACACCACTCTGAACACAGGAAGGGGAAAAAATGAATATAAAAAAGCAGGTCGAATGACGAAGTGAAAAAAGAAAATAGAATTTTTTAAAAAATGGCTTGTAATCAATGACAGGTGCGTTGAAGCAGGCATGGCTATAGAAAAGCTATTGTATCAGTGTCTGCAGAACTCTATATACAAAACAAATCATCTTGCCATGATATCCCAAACTGCTAAGTATCATTCAAGTTGCAAGGTGGGTCTTCTATTGGTGAGAAAGACAATAAAAAGGTATTACCCTCACCCCTCTTGTCTCTCTAATATCCTGGGATTGACACGGCTACAACACTGCATGTAAGTGTTATTCTGATCTTGATATAAGCTTCTTTGGTTAATTCAAAAATAATTACTTCTTGGCTTTCACTTCAACTAAAAGGACAACACAGCATACCTAACAACCTTCCCAAGGCCCAAACGTGGGATACGACATGGGACAAAGATGCAAAATGAGGTACATAAAAAATTAGCCATTCAAGAAACTTAAAATGCTGTGGGATTTGTTCCTACAGGTTAAATAACTTTCTATTGCCTCAGTAACATGGTTCAGTATTTCTGATGCAAGAAAATTTCAGCAATAAAAATAAAGGGACATCTAAATTATGGGGCATGTGGTAATCATAGGATTAAAATGAGTGACATCCCTCAAAATAAGTATGCTGCACACTATTATTTTTAAACACACTGTTGATGTCTCATAGAGGTCTTTCAAATTCATTTTATTCAGATGTAATTCAGTTCATGTAGTTTTATTTTGCTTCCCTTTTTCTTTTTAAATTATGGGACACATTTAATGACATTTACCTTTGTTTGGTTAAATGCAAAGTGAATGATCAGCAAAACCTAGAATTCTACTGACGGAGGCAGAGAAAAACTCTTCTACAAAGATTATCATCAACATAATTATTTCTGAAGAATTAGGCAGAAATGCTGCTTTCTGTTGAATAGAGCCCAATGTGACTAAGCAGTGTATTGTTTTAGCTGATAAAAATATTCTTTGGGCAACTACTTCCCAGTGAAAAAACCACTAAGAAATGGAAACCATTCTAATTTTGAACTAGTGTTATAACGGGGGAGAAATATGAATTGAAAAGAAGCTTCAATTTTGCAAGATACTAATTAAAATGTAGTTGAACAGGAAATATTTCCTTTTGATTCCAACTGCAAAAGCGATGGAGATGGATGCACTCAGTTTAGTTCTAACTGCAAACAGCTTACAATTTAAATCGCCATAAATAATTTACCATGTAGTTTGCTATTGAGGATCTCCTAGGGCTACCAACATCCGCAGAAAGAGAAAGGAGTTCTTATGCACTCAGCCAGAAAGGCCACAGGAAACCAAAAAGCCTTTAAATTACATTTTGATAGTTTTTTAAAAGCTGATAAGCTCTAGGAGTTCAGTAATCGAAACAGGGTTGTCTATCCTCCTAAATCTGAGGACTGTGGGTTGTTCATTTTCCACCAACCCCAGGGAAAGAAATCTGATCTTATTTTTCTAGGATTGCCAGTCCACAGTCCAACAACTGATGGACTGAACACTTCTGCTGCTAAGTCTCAGTGAATCCAGCTTCTGGTGAAGCATTTGCCCCCTGCTGGAGCACTCCAGAATGCTAATTAGTTTATCATTTGACTGTGGTAAACAGCAATCCAAAGTAGTACAACTTGCAACATTAGAAACGCATCTCTCTCTCTCTCTCTCTCTCACACACACACACACACACCACACCACACCCCCACACCCACACACACACACACACACACAGACTTGGAGACAAGTAGTCCTTAAGAAGAAAAATGAACCTGTAGGAAATTTTTTCTTCTCCTATAAAGGCACATTTTGCTAATACAATAGCTACAGGGAAAATCCCTAACAATGTAGAAAAGCAATGAGTAAGGAATGAAGGAAAGATGCATCCAGGGTGAGATTATATTAATAACTTACAAGACCTTTCGAGTCCCACCCATAACAAAAAAATAAATCAATAAATTAGAGGACCAGCACCAGATTCTAGACTTTTTTCTGGCCATTTTGTTCTGTTCCATTGATGCAAAGTAGCCAGATTTTGGCTGTAAAAAGACCAGTAAAGACTCCTTCCTGTGGGAAGTAATCCTCTTTGACATTACGCCAGTGACACCAGTTTCTACATCAGTCTCCTGCCCTCCTTGGAACAGATGGCATGCTGGGGGAAGGAGGTGGCAGGACTGGGGCATGGTGGAGCGGAGCTCTGCTCCACCCATTTTCTGGTGGCACGAGGTCCCTGGTCAGCAAGGAGTCACACAGCCATAACCAATTCTCCAACAGTCACCTTCATTCTGACCTGAGTGAAGTACCTAAACCCAGCCTAGAGCATTTAGTGGAAGTGTGCATTGGAGGGCAGGAAATTTCTCTCTGTTTTTTCCACTAGAACATGTGGCTTTACCTCTCACAATTCAGCTCTAGATTGAACTAAATATACATTAAGTTTTATTGGAAAAGAGAAGGAAGGCCTTTTACTTTGTAGACTTCCATATAGGAATGTTTTATGCACTTTGCAATGGAACCCTGGAGAATCTTCTTCCCTCACAATGGGTTGGATAAGCTACATGAGAGGCATTTCTCCAAAGCATTTGGTTTGCTTTAAAATTCTTATTGCTTTCTGATGTCCAGTTTACGCTAGGCTCTCATGTTAATAGAAGGGACTGGGACAAAAGGACAGCAGGTTAGTTCCTTGAAATGTGAAAGGTGGTTTTAATCATGGTATTACTAATTTAATGGTATCTTTAAACTACTTTGTCTTCAGAAAACACAGCTTTGGTCTTATCACATACATTTCCTCCTGCCAATATGTAATAAAAATTTGGAGTACAGTAGGGGGGGAAAGGTGGCAGACTGAATCTTGAGCTTTCCAGAGGGTTGCAAATTTGCTTGCATCTGCCTTCGTTTCCCAAGGGCTGCATCTGCATTGCTTTCAAGAAGGGCAGTAAATAGAGGGGGGAAAGGAGCAGACAATGAAATTAAGGCTAATTGGTGCCAAAAAGGCCCATATAACAGCAAAGACACTATTTTCAGGCATTACAGTGACTGCATTACCAGAAAACCGTGAGAAAAACTAGGTCTATCAGTATAGCTATCTACTGTCACACAGAGGCAGAACATTTGAGAGGGATCCAGGAAGAGTAGGTTCTACTGAAAGCCCCAAATGCTGACCATTCCATGACGATCTCCGTACTCATTTTTCAAGAGAACTCAATGGATCAGCTACTGAAGTAGCAGATGTTCTCATAGGAGAAAACGCTTTATATCTATCTATAGATTGATAGTTATAGAGATATAGCTATAGATACATTTGGAACACTTGAAGAGCTTTAAAGAAAAGCCATTCAAACATTATTCATAACATTCATGTGAGACACATTTTTGGGCATGACCAAATTACAACAGGAACTAACATTTTGATGAAAATTGGTACAATATGTCACATAAAATAATAGAACAAACAGTCTATTTTATTAATAATGGCACTGGATTCTTAAACAAAGGAGAAGGAAGCCCTGAGCAGATTTGAAAAGATACCAATTAAAACACAAAAGAGCTTTTCTAAATCCCTGAACAAGTGCAACTTGGGTATCTTCCACATCTTTTTAGCTAAAACTTCAAAATAAAGATCTTCACATATCATAACAATACAGGGATCCTCATCCAAGGTCATGCAGGAAGCCTGTGGCAGAACAGAGTATTGAACCTAGGTCACCCAAGTCCCACGCTAGACCATCCCCTTCCTTGCTGGATTATGCTAGCATGAAAATTCAACCTTCTTTAGGCTGCCCCACCAGAGCGTGAAGCCCTAATCTCTAAAGAGAACATCTGCCAGGAGACAAGGAGCAGTCATTTGCCAAGCCATGGTTTTCTACGGGTCACTACTGAGGGGGAAAAAATAGCCAAATTCTGTTTTGTTTTTCAGAATCATCCCCCATTGCTTCAAAAAAGAAAATGTTCAGCTACCAGAGGATTCTGCACGGTTATTTGTGTTGTATGGTATTTGTTACACGAATATCCTCATTATCAGGGTCTCAAAAGATTTGGGGCTTAGGTAAGTATCCAGTTACTCAAATTTATAGACTTAGGCTGCAGGGCATTGTTCAGCTGGAATTTCCATAAGGTCTTCACAGTCAGCTACATGAAGAAATCAGTAATGTAACCTGGGGACTGTGAGAGCCTGGACTGTACTTAGTAGTTCTTCAGTCAGAAAAGGCACAATCTCCTTGCTAGATGAAGGCATTTCTCAGCACGTTTGCAATCTGTATTTACAGGAGTAGTGATGAGTCCAATATAAGCTCAGGACTGTGCAGTAGCTTGAATTTTGGAGGATGGAAAGCCTCAATAGAGGATGAGATCAGTTCCTTATATTGTCTTCTGCTACTAGCAAAATCTCCTCTCTTACTCAGATTAATCTAGAGCCAGTTGCTTTTTACCCAGATGCTGCTTCTTTTCAGGCATTGGGTGACAGCAAGAACCATGTCTGCTAAAAAAATGTGAAGTACGCATCACTGGGATATTGATAACATTGAAGCCTGTAGTGTTCTCATGACTTCCCCAAAGTAATTTTTAAATATTTGTGAATAGATAGGAGGACTGAACTTTGCAGGACTCAATATATTTGGTCTTGGAGAAGAGAAGCAATTGCTCATTACGAATAGCTAGGATTCACCTGAAAAGAATTAATGAAGCTATGTCAGTGCTGCACTGTCTACTCCTATGAGTTTCTTGTGAATAAACAACATCTCAGCAAAGGCTCATGAGAAATCCAATAGTATGACCAAAGAAATTATCCATAATTGCTACCAAAGTCTTCTCCATGCTATAATGCACAATCAACAAGACTTTTAAAGTATTATATTGCTGATAGAAGACAGATGGTATTGGATTTGGTTGCTACTGTTTTCTCAATAATTTTGGTCAGGAAAAAGAGGCTGGACACCCGAGAGTAGCTGTAAAATTATGGGCATCAAGGGTTGGTGTCATGGGAGCTTGCTGAAGTACTGCACACTTCAGCATAGCCAGAAGATTGTCTTCTCTGCAGGAAAAATTGATTATTTTGGTCAGTAATAGTCTCAGGCATTCTTCATTAACCTCCACCAGCCATAAGGGACAGGGATCTCCTTCTTCACCTAATGACATCAGTGGAACCTAGGCCCCATTTTCAGAGTCAGTAAGCAGCAGGCATTTCAGTGTGCGGATCTTGGCTACTGGCTTGTCATCTGTTTCTGGCACAAGACCCAGACATGAGGAGGTGTACCCTGTATGTATGGTACCCCTCAGCAAGTTACACTATGCCAAGATTCATAGAAAAGGAACCAGAGAAGCAGGAACTGATAGTGGAGAGCAAGAGGCAGGGGGTGGGGGATGTCATTTGATTCTGTTTGGCCAGCAGATATCCAGGGCATCCAAACTTTTCAGGGGGTGAAAGCCATAGTTTTAGTGGATGCAACCCCTATAGTCTTAAGCCACCCTTGATAGCTAATAGGTAAATAAAAACTCTAGGCCTGTGATGTTTTCAATACAACAAAATGTGACTTCATTAATAGCTTTCATATTGCATGAGTTACCTGAGCAACGTTTCAATTGATCAAATTAGACAATGGGACACTGCTGTTACACTGGTGAGGTAAAAACAAGAAAATGAATTTTCAGAGTTTAAATTGTTAATAAAAGATATTTAAATAAAAATAATCTGTAAAAAGTTTGTTGTGTTTATTTGAAAAAACACATTCTTCCTAGCAACTGTTTAAATGAATCTTACAGATGCTACATGCCTTATTAAAGGCATTTGATTGAAAAAATATGGCTTGCTAATACTGTGTTCTGAGTCATCTATTTTCCCATCTGCTAGCAATTCTTACAATATGAACTATCAACAGAATGGCTAACAACAATAATTTTCTATGGCAATTGCAAGAGTGGGTTGCCTATAGTACTTTCTAAGATTTAACCAGTGCATGCCTCAGATTGTTTTAAGTTGTTAGCGGTCTCAAGTAAAAGGCCTTTCTCTCCATCTCTCCATTACTTATGTTGAATAGAGTCAGGTTTTGTTTCACAGAGTATGGTCCATTGAGGACTCCATCCTCATTTCTACCAACATTAAAAGCTGGATTTGAGCCAGGGTCTAAGAGGTCACTGGTCTCCCTATTTATCTTTTCATCTAACCTCCAAACCTAGGGTCAAATCCTGTTTTCCTTACTCACTTGGCTCCATAAGGATTTTTTCTCTTCTGATTTTCCACATTTGCTTCCACAAGTATAGCAATGCTGGGAACACTAGTGTAGGCAATGTGCCAACAACTGCTAGTGTTTTACACACTGTGTCATGTAGTCCTGCTCTGAGCAGGGTCCAACAGTGTGCTGCATGAGACACCAACAGCCACCTGGTACTCTACACTAGTACTCCTACGCTATTATCAATAGTTACACCCGCTGCAACAATGGTGGGAAATCTTAGGGAAAAAATGCAGACAGTCATTGACTTTTATGGATTTGAATTACTGGTGTCACTGAGGGCATAATTTGAAGACACATGATTGCACAGGTATAAACATGGACTAATTTGCCTCCTTGAACCTTTATTATATGAGATGAAAAGAACCCTAGTTTGTCTGTTAAAGTCCAAGCTGAATTTGCAGCACTGGCAGTTACAATAAACATGTTTTTATTTGACATGTAAAAAACCACTGAGGTATAATTAACAGGGGACACAATTTATGGCATTTTTACATTGTCATTTCTCTGCGTACAGCCACATTTTAATATTCCATGTCTAATTTCGGTACTCACAGGCATAACCTTTCCTATTCATCAGACCCATATTTTAAATCATTCAATGCGATAAACAGCGTGTATAGAAGTTACACTGCTGATCACCGTTTTTTGGTGCTAGGCTGCTTTTCAGTTGCTTTCTCCAAAGAGGTGGCCAGCAGGAGAAAAGCTGGAGTTGTTTTCTACAGCACCTTATACATAATATTACAGCATGGTGCAGTTTTGCTGTACACTACACATACCTTTACTCTGAGAAACAGCAATATTTTCCAAATTCATGCATCCAAAACTGTCATGAGTCTGGCCCCCTGAAATCATGAGTTCTTTAAAAGCAATAAATTTGTCTCTTTTCTAGGGCAGTCATTTTCAGTTGTCTTTGAAAGTGCTCAGCTTTGAGCTCAGCTGTCACAAGTTCCATTTAGTATCATTCTTTATGTGTTTATAAACATACCATATCACAAGTTCCAAAGGGGTAGCCCTGTTAGTCTAGTTCAGTAAAACAAACAAGGAGTCCTGTGGCACTTTTAAAGACTAACAAATTTATTTATCGCATGAGATTTTGTGGGAGGACTTTCTCCCACAAAAGCTCATGCGATAAATAAATCTGTTAGTTTTTAAAAGTGCCACAGGACTCCCTGTTTGTTATAGCATATCACGGTTAGTGAGTTGCAGTGATCATTCAACTCTATGAATAAACATTACTATCCAAAAGGTCTCTGATGCTGATGCATTTGTTTTTATTTATGAGTGGGACAGTTGGTTGTAAAATCAAATTATTAGTCTTTTTAAAAAAAATTTTCATTGATGTTTTCAAAAGTAGGAAAGATTTTCACACCATTTTAAAATACCATTCATCCATATGCAAATGCATTTTATAATCTGATTTATCGGCCTTACCATAACTTAGTAGAGCCTCGAAGAATTAATTCTTTCTTTACAAGAAGAGATTTTGCTTTCACACACATCTGATTTGGGAAGTATACTACTTTATATTTCTTCACATAGTGATCACTATCATTAAGATGAGAGTTGCTCAAATCAAATCTCATGACAGCTGGGGTACTGTGAATTCTTTGAGTCCAGGATCATTTCTTCATGAATGTTTTATACAGCTTCAAGCACACTTATCACAAAGTATTTCTAATTTACAAAGAAATGCTCAGCTAACCTCTCACCAAAAGCTCTAATTTAAAAAAAAAAAAAATTGAAATTCCCTCTATTTATCTGTTACAATATTTTGAAGATACTGTAATGACCTAGAAGCTAATTAAAGTTATAAAGAATCCAAGATAAAATGATAAGGTTTAAAAAAAAAAAAAAACTAAGCAATTACTAAAGACAACTAAGCATCCATATAATACATATGGCATTATTTAAAACTATTTTGTTTTACTTTCACTAATAATGCTATTTTGATTAAGATTTTTCTTATTTTAAAAGTAGACAGGAAAATTGAAATAGATTTAAAAACCACAAACCTTTTGTGACATAATAAAATGTAAATCCCTTTACAGCTAGCTATACCTTATCAAAACCTCGTGGGTGATTTGCATAACAGGAATGTTAAAGTCAATGGTGATAATCTATTCAGTAATCTATTACTGAGCTGGCAAAAGAGAAGGGGGAGTGCCATACTATGTCATAAATAGCATTATCTGTTTCCAAGTTACTGATGATTTGGAGGAAAAATTATCTTGAATCTTTATGGATCAATGTCCTAAGAGATATAGTTCCAAAGGGGTAGCCGTGTTAGTCTAGTTCAGCAAAACAAACGAGGGGTCTAGTGGCACTTTTAAAGACTAACACATGTATTTATTACATGAGCTTTCATAGGAGAGATCCCACTTCATCAGATGCTTGAAAATAGAAAAAAAAAATACAGTATCATAAGGAGGAATAAATGTGTAATCACAGAATCAGATCAGATTACCTAAGCAAATCAAACAGGTTGTATTGATTCAAAGTGAGTGGAACAATAGACAGGGAGAGTGAGAGAGCTGACAAACACTGTTTATAATGAGAAAGCCAGGAAATATTTTTATTCAAACCTGAGTTGATGGCATCAAATTTGCATATGAACTCTAACTCTGAAGTCTCTCTTTGAAGCCTTGACCTAGAACAGGGGTCTCAAACACGCGGCTCTCTGTAAATGAGGAGAGGCTTGAGAGTGGGGAAAACTGCTGAATGATCATGGGGGACTTCAATTTGAGTGACATACGCTGAAAGTCTCCTGCTGCCAGTATGGAAACATTCCTGGAATTTCTAAACATTACAGATGACAATCTCCTAACTCAAAACTGTTGTATTTGAGACAGGGGAATTATATATCAGATCTTGCTTTGACAGACAAAGAGGAACTGCTCACAAGACTAAAAAATGAATGGTAACTTAGGTACAAGTGATCTTGATTTTATCACTTTTATAATGTGTAACAGAATAAAGTCCAGACCAGTAATATACTTGGTGCTTTAAGAGGGCCAATTTCACAAAGCTGAAAACAATTATGAGCCAGATGAACTGGGAAGAAGAATTTAATTAGAAAAATGTGAATGATAATTGCGAATAATTTACAGAACACCTTGCCAGATGCCTAAAAAAAGCCAAAGGAAGAAGGCTGTGCTGGTTAAAAAAAAACAAATCCCATCCTGGTTTACAGGGGAACTGAAGGCAGATATAAAAATAATATGTAACAAATGAATGAAAAGGGAAGCTTATAACAAACAAATATAAGTCAGAAATCAGGAACTGTTGAGCACTGATAAGGGAAGCAAAGGGACACAAAGGCAAATCTATAGCCAAAAGAATTAAGAAGAATAAGGAGTTTTAAAAATACATTAGGAACAAAAAGAATCCTGACAATGATACGGGTCCATTAGCAGACAAAAATGGTAAAATTATCAGTAATAATGCAGAAAAAGTAGAAGCGTTCAATAAATATTTATGTTCTCAATTTGGGGGAAAAAAACAGATGCTATACTCTCATCATATGGTGATGACCCTATTTCCATTCTACTAGTATTTCTGGATGATGTTAGACAGAATTTACTAAAAGTAGACATTTTTAACTCAGCAAGTTCAGATAACTTGCATCCAAGAGTTTTAAAAGAGCTGGCTGGGAAGGTCACTGGACCATTAATGTTGATTTTGAATAAGTTTTGAAACACAGGGACGTTTCAGAACACTAGAAGAAAGCTAATGTTGTGCCTGTTTTTAAAACAGGCAAACAGGATGACACAAGTAATCATCAACCTGTCAGCCTAACTCTGATCTCAGGCAAGCTAAGAGCCTGGCTGATATGAGACTTGATTTAGAAAGAATCGAAGGGGGATAACATAATGCATACCAACATGGATTAATGGAAGATAGATCATGTTAAATGTACTTAATTTTTTTATAAGATTACAAGTTTGGTTAATGATAATAATAATAATAATAATATAGTGTTGATATGCTGTATTTAGACTTCTGTGAGGCATCTGACTTGGTACTACAAGGCATTTTGATTAAAAAACTAGAATGATATAAAATTAACATGGTATACATAACATGGATTAAAAATTGGCAAACTGATAGGTCTCAAAATGAAACTATAAATGGGGAATTGTCATCGAGGAGATGTGTATTCCAGTGAATGTATATAAGAATGTATTCTTGGCCCTATATTGTTTATCATTTTTATCAATAATCTGGAAGAAAACATAAAATCACTGAAAATTAAAAATGACACAAATTGGGGGAGTGGTAAATGAAGAAGACAGGTGACTGATTCAGAGAGACTTGGATTGTTTGGTAAACTTGGCACAAGCAAATAATGTGTGTTTTAATGAGGCTAAATGTAAATGCATACATCTGGGAACAAAGCATGTAGGCCATACTTACAGGATAGAAAAGTCTACCCAGGGAAACAGTGACTTTGAAAAAGATTTGGGAGTTGTAGTGGATAATCAACTGAACATAAACTCCCAAAAGAGCTGTGGCCAAAACAGCTAATGCAATCCTTGGATTCACAAACAGGGGATCTTGACAAATTCCAAAGGGGTAGCCGTGTTAGTCTATTGTAGAAAGACAACAGAGTCCTGTGGCACTTTTAAAGACTAACAGATTTATTTATCGAAAGCTCATGCGATAAATAAATCTGTTAGTCTTCAGGGGATCTTGAGTAGGAGTACAGAATATGGCTGTCATACGATTAAAAACAGCAGGTGTGATTATTTGTGAGGCTAAAAAGTATAGTTGCGATTAATCTGTTTTAATTGCACTATTAAACAATAGAATATCAATTTAAATTTATTATAAATATTAAGAATGTTTTTCTACATTTTCGAAAACATTGATTTCAATTGCAATGCAGAATACAAAGTGCAGACTGCTCACTTTATATTATTATATTTTGTTACAGATATTTGCACTGAAAAATATAAACAAAAGACAGTGCAATCTACAAGTAGAATTATTAAGATGCATACTAATGTTTAGCATATCTGGCACGTAGATATGCAACAGTGCCACGTGAACACCTGTTCTCACTTTCAGGTGACATTGTAAATAAGAAGCAGGTAGCATTATCAACTATAATTGTAAACAAATCTGTTTGTCTTAGTGATTGGCTGAACAAGAACTAGAACTGAGTGGACTTGTAGGCTCTAAAGTTTTACACGATTTTGAGTGCAGTTAGGTGAAAAGAATTCTACAGCTGTAAACAGCTCTTTCATGATAAAGACACTGCACTACAGTACTTGTAGGAGGTGAACTGAAAAATACTATTTCTTTTGTTTATCGTTTTATTGTGCTAATATTTGTAGTAATAATAATAATATAAAATGAGCATTGTATACTTTGTATTCTGTGTTGTAATTGAAATCAATATATTTGAACATGTAAAAAATATTCAAATATTTGAAATAAATTAAAATAGGTATTCTATTATTTAATGGTATGATTAAAACTGATTAATCTCAACTAATTTTAATTGAGTTAATTTTAGTTATTTATTTATTTATTATTTTATCAAATATTTTGTCCATGATTTAAACATGTTTATCCCAATCTTTAATCAAGATAAAAATCTTGCATTTAATTCTTACTTTCTTAATATTAACTCTTAGAAAACCTCAGACCACATCTGATGTAGTCACATTGTCACAAAGTACACAGTAATATTAGTTCATTTAATTAGTTCCTTCAAATTAAATTGTGTGGATGTTGCTCATTAAGAGGAGAGACTAAAAACAATGGATTGAGCCAGGCATACCACAGACTGGTACAGTGCAAGCTTTCCTGACAGCTCTGCCAACTCACCTCAGCTCTTGCTATTCCTGCCACGGATCTCTTGAGTAAATATTGCCAATTATGCAGCATACAAATGGGGATTAGTAGGAAGTCTGTAAACTCATACATTACAATACAAAACCCAGATCTCTGCCATGCACTAACTCTCTACCCACCAGTAGTTTTCTAACTCACTTGCCATCTTTTCCGTAACAATCTAGGACTTGATTAGTTGTCATCCTTCCGGACCTTAACTTCTGAACGGAAGGTAATAATTACATCAGCCTAATAAATGTGTACTATTGTAGCCTTGAAAATGATAGCCTAACATGCACACTGCACTTTAAAGATAGGTGCAAACCCTAAATCTTACACCTGCTTCTCATGGAAATTTTAGGGCTCAAATTTTGGGACTGAGCTCTGCACAAGCCTTCATGGGTTTAGGTTGGATGTAGAACCAAGGACTCAGGAAGCACATTTTCACTTTGGAGTTCACGGCAAGGAAATGCTGTGAAAATACACACTTCCCTGCCTAGCTTCCTGCTTCTTCCAGACCTCAATACCCCCAGAACCCTTTAAGCATACATCACCCAAAAAGGGTGTGGTTAAAAGTGCAGTTCCTCCCACAGCATCTCCTAGGAGTAGTACATCCAAGAACCACCCCAAACAAGGACCAGTGTTCAAGGACAACTAATGTGCAATAAACAGGCTCAGTTTCAAAAGAAAGTTATAAGGGCTATCTCATCTGCATTTTCTGAATTAGCTGCCAAAAAGAACCTATTTAAATTCAAAGAAATTTCCAGAAGGGTAGCTGTGTTAGTTGCATCTGATGAAGTGGGATATAGCCCACGAAAGCTTATGCCGAAGAAAATCTGTTAGTCTATAAGGTGCCACAGGACTCTCGTTTTTTTATTTAAATTCAAAGTGCTTCAAGGGCACAGTTCAAAAGAGTGCAACTCTTTAAATCAATGCATTCTAAAAAAAAGATCCAAGCATAAATGCTAAGTGCATCAAGTGATCCCACAACTCTCTCTCTGTTTTTTGTGCCCATAGAGCATCTGCTTCTCTCCATATATTTGAATGGTATCCTACAGTCAAAGAAAACACGGAAAAGAGACAACTGTAATCATATTAATTTGATCCATATTATCTATTGAGTGCCATTAGCATGCTTAGGGCTTTGTTAACATATAAGGACTTGGGCAACATCCTTATTCTGCTTTCAAAACAGCACATACACACTTGTCTTAAAATTATACACATCCTTTTTGCATCTTTCATTTATTCTTAACAAAATAAAAACACAAGTGAGCCTGAGATTCTTTTCGAGCTAGCTATTCCTTGTATCTGACCTTTACTAATCAGACACACATATAAATCCCTTTTATACACCTGGACTGGAGCTAATGATATCCAGTTGGTGTGGCAGACAGGCTGACTCAGGAAAAGAGCCCTGCACCTCTGTCTGGTGTCCTAGAAGCTAATATCCTGCTAGAAAAAGAAACAGACATTACACTACAAAATGTACTATTTAATATTAATATATACTAATACATATTAAGATGATTAGTGTTAAATAATAGCTATTGAAAAACTGTCCCTTCCACTCCCCCTGGAAATTATGGGGGGAGAGATTTTAACTTGGAAGATCAAATATTGTCCCATACAGGATAAGGTTTTGCTAAAAGTACAGGGCTAAACTGTGGCTTTATATCACAGTCTGCAGGGGACCATAGTCATGGTCAAGGATAATCTAGGCATGACTGAATGTCTAAATAACTACTTTGCATCTGTTTTCAATGAGAGTGAAGATGAGCTGGGGGATAGAGGTAGGGAAGCTAATGGGAACAAGGTCATGAAAGTGGAAATTACCATACCTGAGGTAGAAGCCAAACTTGAGCTGCTGGATGTGACTAAATCGGGGGGCCCTGACAATCTCCATCCGAGGATACTAAAGAAACTGGGTCATGAAATTGCCAGCCCTTTAGCAAGGATTTTTAATGAATCTGTAAACTCGGGGGTTGTACCGTATGACTGGAGAATTGCTAATATAGTTCCTATTTTCAAGAAAGGGAACAAAAATGATCCGGGTAACTACAGGTCTGCTTGTTTGACCTTGGTAGTATGCAAGGTCTTGGAGAAAATTTTGAAGGAGTAAGTACTTAAGGCTATAGAGGATAACGGTAACTGTGATAAAATACAACATGGCTTTACAAAAGAGAGATCGTGCCAGACCAACTTGATCTCCTTTTTTGAAAGGATAACAGATTTTTTAGATAAAGGGAATGCGGTGGACCTAATTTACTTAGATTTCAGCAAGGCATTTGATACAGTTCCACACAGAGAGTTATTAGTTAAGTTACAGAAGATGGGGATTAATATGAATATAGTAAGGTGGATAAGGAACTGGTTAAATGGGAGACTACAGCGGGTCATACTGAAGGGTGAACTGTCAAGCTGGAGGGAGGTTACCAGTGGAGTCCCTCAGGGATCTGTCTTGGGACCGATCTTGTTCAACCTTTTTGTTACTGACCTTGGCACAAAAAGAGGGAATGTGCTAATAAAGTTTGCGGATGACACCAAATTGGGAAGTATTGCCAATACAGAGAAGGATTGGGATACCATACAGAAAGATCTGGATGACCTTCTAAACTGGAGTATCAGGAATAGGATGAAATTTAATAATGGGAAGTGCAAGGTCATGCATTTAGGGACAAATAACAAGCATTTTTCCTATAAGTTGGGGACGCATCAGTTGGAACGGACGGAGGAGGAGAAGGATCTGGGAATAGTGGTTGATCATAGGATGACTGTGAGGCGCCAATGTGGTGTGGTCATGAAAAAAGCTAATGCAATTCTAGGATGTATCAGGAGAGGTATTTCAAGTAGAGACAGGGAGGTGTTAGTGCCGCTGTACAAGGCACTGGTGAGACCCCATCTGGAAAACTGACTGATATTTGGCTACGGGTGGTGGATATACAAGTGGCCCAAGAGGGGAGAGTACATGGGCTAGGTTCTGAGTTATTACAGAGAATTGTTTCTTGGGTAACTGGTTGTTGAGACTTGCCCAAGTGCTCAGGGTTTAACTGATTGTCATATTTGGGGTCGGGAAGGAATTTTCCCCCAGGGCTGATTGGCCTGGGCTCTGGGGGTTTTTCGCCTTCCTCTGTAGCACATGGCATGGCTCACCTACTGGTGAATTCTCTGTATCTTAAAGTCCTTAAATCATGATTTTAGGAGGTAAATAACTCAGTCATAGGTTGGTGGCCTATTGCTGGAGTGGGTGGATGAGGTCTTGAGGCCTCCATTGTGCAGGAGGTCAGACTAGATGATCGTACTGGTCCCTTCTGACCTTAAAAGTCTATGAGTCTACTGAACTTAATAGGAAAATGTGTATTGATTTCACCTCAAAATACAGAGCCAGTCCAGGTTTCTGGCTCCTGCTCTGTGCAATGATGTCCCTCCATCTTCTCAGGAGGATATTACACCCATCATTCCAGAAAGATAGAGACAGGAGTAAGGAAAATCCTCTTTCCTGTCCCCCCATCACACCACAGCACTACATAATTTTGGAAGGTTCTCATTCAAATGTTCCCATCCTTTTCCCATACAGTATAAATTAACTACTGGACATTTTATATGAATTTGCAATATTGTAAAACCAAACATATTAGAGTACTCCAGAAGGAATTTATTTTAGTGATAGACGCAAACACTATTCAATTGCAGGAAGATGTCAGTGTCACCGGCAGAGCCCATGCTAAAGGGTCATACTCAGCCCAAATTATAACCTCAAGACCTAAAAAAGTAACAATTTAAGAAGTACATTTAAATTGCCAGTGTGCTCATATTATATAGTAAAGTCCCATATACTTGTGACAGCCAAGTCCACATTTTCATAGAATCATAGGGTTGGAAGGGACCTCACGAGGTCATCTAGTCCAACCCCCTGCTAAAAAGCAGGACCACTCCCCCTAAATCATCCCAGCCAGGGTTTTGTCTAACCGAGCCTTAAAGATCTCCAAAGATGGAGAATCTACCACCTCCCTAGATAGCCCATTCCAATGCTTCACCACCCTCCTAGTGAGAAAGCTTTTCCTAATATCCAACCTTGACCTCCCCATCTGTAATTTGAAACTACTGCTCCTTGTTCTGTCCTCTGTTACCCTCGAGAACAGCCTAGCTCCCTCCTCTTTGGAGCAACCCTTCAAGTAGTTGAAGGTTGCCATCAAATCTCCCCTCAGTCTTCTCTTCTGTAGACTAAATAAGCCGAGTTCCTTCAGTCTCTCCTCATAAGTCATGTGCCCCAGCCCCCTAATCATTTTTGTTGCCCTCCGCTGGACTCTTTCTAATTTGTCCACATCCTTTCTGTAGTGGGGAGCCCAAAACTGGACACAGTATTCCAGATGCGGCCTGACCAGCGTCGAATAGAGGGGAATTATCACATCCCTTGATCTGCTGGCAATATTCTTACTGATGCAGCCTAATATGCCATTGGCCTTTTTGGCAACAAGGGCACACTGTTGGCTCATATTCATCTTCCCGTCCACCATAACCCCCAGGTCCTTTTCTACAGCGCTGCTACTTAGCCGATCGGTCCCCAGCCTGTAGCAGTGCATGGGATTTTTCCGTCCTAAGTGCAGGACTTTGCACTTGTCTTTGTTGAACCTCATGAGGTTTCAAACACTGATTCCTAATTTTGACTGTCCAATCCTCAGAAAACTTGGGCCTGATTTTCAGAGGAGCAACAACTGTGCAGCTTACAGTGATTTCAGCCACACTGTCCTATGTACCTATTCCCTGACTATCTCCAATATTGTCCAAATATGAAAATCAATAGTGTAAAATACTTGCACTATAACCATCTCACAGCTCACTCGCCTCCTCTCCCATCTTTCAAAGTGTTAGGGGAACCCTGGTGATTACAATCAACTCTATATCCACTAACATGTTTATTAAATGCTTGCTAGAAGACCAGATACTTTACTACAACCCCATCATTAGAACAGCGGATAATCAGGTGTACTAATTTAATATATTTCTCCTCCCCTCCTTATTTTTGAAATTGTAGTCTTAAGTATTTTCATTGACCAGAGCATTAACTGGAGGTATTTGCATTATAAGATCATACTGTAAATTAAACTAACAATTACATTAATTTGTTAAAATTATGTTGTGCACATTGTCTCTTGTTCATCAATTTAGTATCATTCAACAGTTTGAAAGTAGGAATATAGCCTAAAATGCGGTATTTATTGTCACTATAGCAACCAAAGTAGTCTGTATTAGGAAATACCAATCACTAAAAAGGAGAAGCACCATAGAAACAGAATGAAAATAGAATGAGCTGTGTCAGAAATTATTAAACTTGCAACAAAATTATGGGAAAAAGCAAGTTGATGCGTAGAGTTTCAACGTGGGCAAATAGAAAAAGAATAAATTTCATCGCAAATCAAAGAATTCTTGGTCTCACAGATCACCTGTCCTTCCATTCCTATTGCAAACTACAGTGGTTGCTTACAGAGAAAATTAATACATTATAATTCCAGTTATCCAAATTCCCTTTAATCCAAAAGTCCTAATTATTCAAATCCATAGTGTGTCTCCCCCACGTAGTGCTATGTTAGTTAACAGCATCTCCATTTAATGTAAACATCTGGTTATCTGAAACTTTTGGCTGTCTCCCCAAGCCATTTCAATGCACAGGAATGTATGGTATTAGGTAAGTATTGGTGTCTTTTTAGCTGTCTGAATGTAAACAAACAGCTAGAAGCAAGGAGAAAAACAGCATCATGAAACCAACCAGATCTTTATGAAACATAAGTGATCAAGAGACCACTGATTGGAAAATCCAGAGGGCTCACAATCTAAGAAGTCAAAGAGTAGATAAAATACAGAGGTGGGGTTCAGGTGTACTAAAAACAGCAGAAAGAATGGGATATGAAACATGTATCTTGTGGGTTCCATTATTTAATCATTTTTATTTTATATATGTAAATAAATACTTTTTCGAGAGGATGACTAGGGTTTGGCCCTAAGCATAAGGAACAACATGGATAGTCACAGAAACAACAGTGTGAAGATACAAGCAAAAGGTGAGATGAAAAGGAGAACCAAGAAGGGATGAGTTCAAAGAGGTGGAGGGAACTAAACTGTGAGAGAATTGAAGGAAAGAAGTATGATTAGTCATCACCAATGAGGAGCTACCTCAGAGACTCCCTCTCTATTCATGACATTTCCTGGCTCTAGTCTAAAGGGATGTTTTCACTTAGAAAAACCCAAGATAAAATTCTCAGATGCCTGGGGACAAAGCATGTGAGTGCCAGGTTCCCAGCTCCGGAACACCTTACTAGAATAAATCACACTGAATGGGACTATTAATATGTTTAGACATAAATGAAAGACCCACCTCACTAATAAAGACCCACTAATGACATCTTCCCCAAAACCCACAATTGAGGGGATTGCAGGGGAGAAACACTGTAGAATGTAAGAAAAGGGGAGGATGGACCTACCCAAATACGCACATTGAGAACAAGGATTTTTTGAGGGTTATTTTCATAGGGCACATTATATATTATTTTCAATTGTTGTAGAGCTTATACATACATTGATCAGAAAACCTGAAAACCCCAAAACAGATTAGATAGCATTTTGAGGGAGTATCCCTGCTCTGTGCTCCCTCTTCCACCGCAGACCTGTAGCTAGCACTCATAAGGGCTAATGTGAGGAACTTCAAAAGCCAATAAGAATGCAATGCAGTTCTGAATGTTTTTCATAACACTAAGAAATTTTAGACTATAAAAACCAGTTAAATAATGTGGCTTGTTAGAATATTGCTAAAGAACATCTTAAACCCTGAAGAGCATTTGCCACAGTTTGTAGTAAAAAGGAGAAATATTCTGAATGAGCAATAAAGAGAAATGGCATTACAAGAAAATTAAAATTTAGAGGTCTAATTCTTGTCTCACAGTAGGGAGAATCGGGAGTAATTCCACTGGGGAGTTACACTGCTGAAAACTGCTATAAATCAGATGAAGAATCAAGCCCTACAGATATAAGTTCTCCTATGGAGTTATCACTTGTATCTTGTCTACAATAATGCTGTTATGCCGTAGTATTATGTAAATAAATAAAAGCACTCAAAACCAGAACACAGTAAGAGCTAAAATGTTGTTAGTTCTACATGGTTCTCTACAATTCCTTCCAGCTGGAGGAAACAACAATTGACTTAGAAAGTTATGAAAGAATTCAAATGTAGAAGGTTTCCTTTCCCAGCCTGCCCCACTACTGCACCGTGTAAGAAACGTAAACATAGAATAATATCATTTCATCTCTGCTGTTCACCTTTTCAATGACCTTTAAGAGAAAACACCCTGGAGCCTGAATTCTGTTTGACATGCAAGTCACACAGGCAGGATAATACGACATTCCTACCTACCAGCTAAACACCTTTAATACATTACATTTCCTCTGAAATAAAAATAAATACTGGATAGATATCTGTACGTCACTGTCAGAATCAACATATGACCTAGTCAAAATAAGAGCTTTGTGTACAGTAAAAGAAATAATATAAATTAAATATATAATGAAATAAATATAAAATTCTTTGTTTTAAAGACTAACATAGCCAAAGCTAAAATCTTTCTAGCTACTGTCATTTTTTTATATTTTGTATTGAATTTTGTAAACATGAACAATAATCAAGAAAACACTTTGAAATGGAAGGTGAAACTACACAAAAAGATAATATCCACCCATATAACACACATTATGAGCTAAATGGAATCAGAATATAAAATGATTTATCTACAGACTATTATGCCATAATAACTCACAAAGAGAAAAAGATGCCTGAATTTAATCTAGTCTAGCCATATGGAAGAAACTTCAATCTCTAAAGTATTATTGCTTTTTGAAGGGTTTCAAACTTGGTTCTTCTAAATATCATCATCATATATAGATTGGTCCAAAACAGAATTTTTAATTTTATTTATTTATTATTTATGAAAACTGACAATATGCAAGATAGAAATAAAGACTTAGGGATAGATTCACAAAGGGATGTAGGCACCCACCTTCCACTTTAGGCACCAAAATCCCAGAGTCAGGCCCCGTGTGATTCACAAAACTCCTGCTCTGCTGCCCCAAACTCTGTAGGCACCTAAACTCCCTCAGCGCCTGAACTTTTGCTATAAAAGTTCCTTGGGCGCTTATGTTTCTGCCTCTGAGCATGTGCACTGCAGCTCGACACCCGGGTGTTTGGACACCCAAGCCCAATGTGACGTACTATGTGAGGAAGAAAAGCCTTCTGGAATCTGCCTAGCTCGCTTGGGGGCCCAATTATTAAGAATGCCCAGACCTCGCATACTGGATCTTACTCTTATAAATGACCAACAAAACAGCTGCAGGAAGAGATGTCCACCTTCTAATTTTTAGCCCACCAGTTAGAGAAGGGAGGCCCCGGTTCAAGCCTTCCCTCCAACTCAGAAGAAGATGAGACTTGTACTAGGATTTACCATTTCTTAGGTGAGAGCTACGGTTATTCTGATGTAAGACTCCGTCAGCCTCTTCTGTTGAAACTCTCCCACTGTGGACAAATAATGAAAGAACCATGGGACTAAAGAGAAAGAGAACAAGCCTGAAAAGAACTCTGTAGCCTGATGGTTAGAGCACTCAACTGGTACACCCAGTCTCCAGTGACTCTGTGCCAAATACTCTTTTGAAACAATCCTCAGTGGAATGGCTTCCACAACAGAGAGTGAAGGAGCCCCACATAAGACCGTTTTTTAGCGTAGTAATTAAGGCACTCACTGAAGAGGTGACAGATACCAGTTCAAATCTCTCTTCCCTCTCTGGTGCGAAGGGAAACTAGCACTGGGGGCCTCCCACATCCCAGGTGACTGCACTAATCTCTGGGAAAAAAGTTGCAAGGTGGACACCACCAACTCCTCCTTGGCTTCTTGCTATATTAGTGTAGGTGCATAACACCAAGAGAGGGTTTGCAGCTGAGAATCTTGGGTAGAGTGAGGTGCATTCACTCACCTATCTCCAAGAGAGGGGTGAGGCTTAGCAGATCCTGCTTGGCTTCGAATTTTTCACTGGCTATCTTAAGTGAGGAGCTGCTAGCCTTTGCGAATCTGATTCTGAGGCATTTCTCTCTTCCAATTATAGGGTGCCTAGGTACCAAACTCAGGCATTGTGAATCCCAGTGTTTACCTAGGTGCCTAAAAGTTAGTCATCATCACACGGAAGTTCTTTTGGGAATCTAGCCTGTAGTCCCTGTCCCAAGAACTTTAAACGTTAAGAGCAAATGATGATCAGACAAGACTACGCTGGGAGAGACAAGAAGTTGATAATAATACGAATAGGGCAGGGCTGGATTAAGGAATCTTGGGCTGCCCACCACCTATGGGGCCCCCCACTTGTGCTCCAGTCCCCCACAATGATGGCAGCAGGTTGGATGGCACTTTGGGGGGGGCGGGGAGGCCTTGGGCCAAAAGCCACTCTCCATGGTGCTCCTGCGCCAGCCTCATCCAGCTGGTCCGCCCCAGGGGCGAGGCTGGGTGGTGTGCCAGAGGCTGAACCAAGCGCCAGCCAGTCCCTCCATCAAAGCTGAGCAAACACATGCTGGGCCAGCCCACCTCAACTCCAGGGGCAGACCAACTCTTGTAGAAAGAGAAGCAGTAGAATTTAGCAACAGCTAAACAGGGTATGTATTGTCCTGGCCAGAATCAACAATAGCAGACTCCAAAAATATTATGGATTTAAACTACACAAAATTCCTTCTGCAAAACAAGGTAATTTTTTAATCATTAGAAACAATGTGGGATTAATGTTGACAGAAAATACATGACAACACTGAATACATCATTTTGGATTAGGAAAAGCATGGTCTCTTCAAAACAGTCTATAAAGGATGGTCACGCGTTAGCAATATATAACAGATAAATTAATTTTATACACTGCAATCACTACAGCATTAATCATATCAAATATTTCCCAAAAATTCTGGCAGCAGGTTTGACATCTTCTTCAAACTTAATCTGCAAGCACTATAAACAAGTAACCAAAACTTTCAAAACACAACACTGCCAAATTGAGGGAGGGTATCAATAAAGAGATCTGTCTCTTTCTAGCAATCATGTCAGTTTAAAACACAGAGGCCCTGCAGCCAAAATAATTTTTTTAAGCTACATGATAACTCTTCCCTGATACAGCACTGGTTAGAAGGCTAGCATTCAGAGAGAATTAGGGACTTATAAAATAAGCAAAGTAAGACATAGGCAATGGGTACAAAAATCAAACCTGGCTATCACACCTACCTTTTTCTTTGGGCCTAAGAACTTCCAAGCTTACAGGGTTGGCTGCACATTTTTTTACTAGCTCCTTGAGCAGATAGAGAGATTTTCAAATGTAAAAACTGCTTTACATCAATGCAAAAGTTTGGGGTGAACATTTTCTAGCATTTCTCCCAAAAGATTGGACAAAATGTGTTGTTTTTGAGTGGAAAAAGGTTCACAGAGCTGTATCACAAGTAGGGTGGTCAGATGCCTGGTTTTCAACAGGAAAGTCCAGTCAAAAAAGGGACCTGACACTGCCTGAGCTGATCTACTGACTGGACACCAAAGTCTGGTTACTGTGGTTGAGGGAGACAGGGAGGTGCTGGGTCATCACCAGTGCCAGCTCCTACTCATTGGAGCCACCTCTTACATGCATGTGAGAGCTGCAGCTCCCAGCCCATGCTTTGCGGGCAAGTCCCTCCTGATCCAAACAGCAGAGCTGGAGAGAAGAGAGGAGAAGAGCAACGATGGGAAGAGAGAACAAGAGTGAACGGGAGGTGGGCCCTTGTGGGGAAGAGCAGGGCAGACACAGAGCCTCAGAGGGAAGAGGCAGAGCATGAGAGGTTCCAACATTCCTACTGGAGTGTCCTGTTTTTTAATATTACGGAGTTGGCAATCCTATAAATTCTGTGGACAGATAGCTTGAGCTTGTTGTGATAAATGTGGTCCAGTATATGTGTTTTCTCTAAACTGATATTTTTAAAATAAAACACTACATAATAATATTTTGCAAATATTTTACTAGGTTTCAGACTACAATGTTCCCTCCATAACATAGACTAAAAATAGTCATGATAAAATAGTAAAAAGCAAAATTTATGGAAGCATGGTAAAAAAAAATAAAATAGACCAAGTGCCATGGACATTGTTTTGTCTCCTAAATAAATTATCTTTTTTTAAATTTTAATGCAGATAACTAGATCTTTGCTGTGTTTTGCTAAGTGGACAGATCTGAACACAGTAGTTGCCACGCTACAACTGAACTTTTTAACACAAACTGATTCTCAAATGTTTTTTTAAAAGCCTTTTCAAAAGAAAGAAATATCATTATCTTTGGTTGAGTTCAAGGCATTACTGACAGTTCACCAACATAATCCTTTGTGTTGCCTCAGAGTTATGCTAAGGCCCTGACCTGCTTTCTGTCAACTGCTCATGCAGCTCGTGGTTTAATCTGTAGCACTCAAGGTCTTCACACTGAAACTGGTTCAGTTATTTGGTACCAAATCTTTCCACCAGCATGCAAAAACACACTTTGTCAGAAAGTCATGGATATTTAAAAACAACATCATAAGAATCAGAGTCCATGACTCCGATGACAGATCTGACAAAAATGCAGCCATAATTATGATCTTTCAGCAAAGAAAATGTTTGCATTGAAACACTTACTTTGAGGATATACAACAGAGTTAGTCTTTAAAAGTGCCACAAGACTCTGTTGTCTTTCTACAATAGACTAACACGGCTACCCCTTTGGAATTTGAGGATATAGGATGAAATAACTTTTCTTCATTTTCTCCATTACCATATCTTCTATTTGATCATTAGAAAATAATGCAACCAATTATGTGCAAAAGTTAAAAACAATAGCAAGATCATGGCTCCATTGAGAATACTGTTTTTAGAATACTAAATAGAAATTCCCTGTTAATAAAAGTAAATGTTCTTTGCAGTCCCCATTTTAAATATTAAAAAGGTAGACTGATTTCTCTACAAAACAATACAGAATAAGATGCCATATCACCTGTCAAAATTACACAAATAATGAAGTATTGTAAATGCTGCAAAGAAAAACTGTCTAATATTGTAAAAATGATACATATTAATAGCTAACAAAAGATTTAATCTTATAGTTATTGTCTAACTTGCTATATAGTAACTATTTATAAACTGTAAACTGAGGTCAAAAGCTAGAGAGATTATTGATGAAAAAGAAATGCTGAGAGAAAGCCATTTTAGGCTGACACTTATTTTAGGAAGCAACGATTGAAGCACAACCAGATTTTATTTAGATTCTCTATGTGTCACACTGTCAACGTAATAACATTAAATAAAAGGATGTAGTTAATTCCAAGTGGCTAACTTCAAGAGGTGGAGTTGATCAGAGATACTATCAATGAAGCTCTGGCTGAACAAATGTTAATGTAACCTTAAACATCAATAACAATGTGAAACAGAGTGATGAATTGTAGCACAGTTTGCTGCATCTGAAAACTAAGAGCCTCGTTACATCCAAGTTCTGAAGTATCAGTATTTCACTGAAGGATGATGGAAAATGGGGGAAATGTTGACAAGACATAATTAAGATGGAACTCCAAAATTGCTGAGCTGAGATCTTCCTATACATTTGCAACTTTGTAATATACAATTCCTAAAAGCACTGATGCTAGCAGACAGATTCCTTCCTGTAATGTGAAAGGCCCCACATCCGAGGCAATGTATTTGATATAATTTATGTCGGAACCGCCTTAAATGATTGGCAACATTAATTGATTACAAAATCATTAGTATTCCAGAATTTTATTTTACTAACTCTCCCCGAAATCCTAAACTGGCACTCGTGTCATGAGAGGGAACAGAATTCAGTAACCAGGAGGAGGGGAGAGTGGAAACAGCAGCAAAAATTGTTTCATAAGTGTGTATACAAAGAGAGATTTAATGCTTTGTTACAAGCTGTGAGAAAAAAATGACTGAAGCTGCTTCTTGCAGTTTTCCTCTAACTGATTTAAGGTCCAGATGTACCTATAGAGATGATTCATCTTGATCTTTTCTATCACCTGGCCCCACAACCGTACTTCATGCAATTAACAGGGATAACAAAAGGCAGCATTTTTGTTGTATGCCTTTCTCTTTCCATCAGCATATGCCTTTCCATGTATGAATGCACCAGCAGAGAGGCACCTCCAATAGCAGAATGAAAGAGAGAGACTCCATTTAAAAAGGCCACTGTAGTAGGCTTAAGTTATCAAAGAAGAAACATGAAGGACATGTAGAATCATATTTGGAAATTTATTCTCCCTGTTCATGAATTTATTTTACATAACAATTTAAATTAAATTCCACAAAAGGTTATTTTTCAACATGGGTTGCTTGGAACTATGATATTTGTCTGGTACATGGTGGAAGCAAGGCAAAGCAAGAGGTTTATGCTTACATGGCACTTACATGATCCAGAGACACTGGGTCAGATTTTGGCTCCCATATGGCACTTCAGCAATATTAGTAACATAAAGGAACTGCAAAAGCCTGAGTAGAATTCTCTTGATGCAGGAGCTCTGCAGGGTGACATATGTGCTCCTATTCTGCCAGAGTTGGGCACATGGGGAGTGGGAGTGGCCACAACATTCATTGTTATATGGATTTTGGACTGCAGAGGAGCTCATGAGTACCCATGGGCAGGCTACCATCAATTACAACAGCTCTATTTTATGCTGAAGGCTGTGCCAGGCCCCACTCCCTTTCCTCTTGGGCCAGATTCAGGATATGCAGTACAGAATCTAGTTGCATTCGTTTTGGCGATTTAGAAGTGGAACTATTCAGTGAGGGAACAGTGTGATGGTTTGGTTCCAGACTCCAAGGAAGGATTTTCATGATCCAAAAATTTTGGCACAACTACAGAAATAATTAACTAATAATTAAGACAAAACATCAAAACTATGAGGAACAAGAACTATATCTGCAGAAGAAAATACACTAGGCCAGAGGTGTCAAACTTATTCAGTGTTGGGGGCCACACTGGAAGTCAGGACACCGGCCGGGGACCAAAGTGTGTCCAAGTAGACTTCCTGACCCCTTTCCAGCCCAGTATAACCTGGGGTCCCTGACCACTTCACTGCTGGGCTTGGGGCAGTGTGGGCTCCCCTTTCCCTTTCCCAAACCCGCAGGCTCTCCAACACCTTCCATTTCCCCTGCCCTGCATGTTCCCTTTTGCTGCACTGCCCCTCCCTTCCCTTCTCCCCTTCCCGGTGCGGCTCCTCTGCCATTTTCTTCCCTGCATGGGGATCCATTCTCGTCCCCACCCACCTTTCCTGTGCCAGTTCCCTAACCCCTTCCCCAGCCCCCTGCCCCACAGCCCCCTCCTCCCCATTTACCTGTCTCATAGGGTCTTGAGCCAGTCCCTGGAGTCAGTTCTCTGGCCAGGCTATTCCCTGCCCTGGGGCACTGCCTGGATGTGCACAGGACAGCAGATTTTAAAAGGCCCTGGCCAGGTTTCAACAAAATTTCTGCCCAGCTAGGCACCCAGCCCCAAAGCAAGGCACCCAGCTGGGATTCCCCCACCCCGGGAAAAAAAAAACTGCTCACAGCCCTGGAATCTACAAAGTGCCGGTAAAGGCGCCTGCAGTTTTTACTTTTTGACACCAGAAGGCGTGCTTCCAATGCATTTCTATAGCAGAGGAGTGCCCTCTGCTGACAACAAGTAAAATTGCAGGCACTTTACTGGAGCTTGACAGTTTCAGCTGGGAAGAGCTTGCAGGGCTCCGAGGGCCGGATAAGAACCCTTGGCGGGCCGGATTCGGCCCACGGGCCGTAAGTTTGACACCCCTGCAATAGGCTGTCAGCCAAACACCATCAAATGCTATCATGCTCATATGATTTCTGCTAAAATAGCCAACTGGTATTATCGAATGCCTTCCTACATACTTAGAAATCTAAAATGAGACTGAGATCTTGAGAAAGGGGAGAAGTGTAAACAGGGAACCCAAAAATACCTGCTCTTTCTGGCCAATACTTTATCATGATCACTGGCTTATTGAATTACTGCAATAGTAATCATAGAAATATAAATAATGAAGGGCATTTTTCTAAAATTTTGTGTTACCATTCTGTATTTATCTTTATAAAATATATCTAAAATAAAAAATTGAGCAACTTGCAACTGTTACTGAATGTATTTCTATGATACTGAAAATACTAATTTAAGTAACAATTGTTCAACTTTTCTCATTCTCAAGAAAACCCTTTTGAGATCCTGTCATTTTTTAAATGAAGGGAGATGTTTTTACATACTAAAGAAAAGAGCCGGGAACCGGAGGCCGCCCGCCGGCTGATGTTGGCCCAGGCCCTGGCCAGCAGGGCATCTGGTCTGGCTCCGCCCTCTTTTGGCTCTGCCCCGGCACCTGCTGAGGGTGCGGTGGGTGGGGCTGGCACAGGGACTGGCAAAGGTTGCTGACCCCTGACCTAACCTATAATGTTCTAATGGTGTAGCCACGTCCGTCTAGCTCAGCAAAACAAACAAGAAGTCTTGTGTCATTTTTAAAGAGTAACAAGTTTATTTTCGTTTAACCTATAAGGATTAGCCTACAATGGTTTCAGAGGGATAGCCATGTTAGTCTGCTTTCAGCAAAGACGATGAGGAATACTGTGGCACCTTAGAGACTAACAAAAATTTTTTTGCGGGGGCATAAGATTTCATGGACTGGAACCCACTTCCAGCCCACGAAAACTTAAGCTCCTCCCAATTTTTTTTTGTTAGTCTAAGGTGCTACAGGACTCCTCGTCATTTTAACCTATAATGGTTAGATTGCTGAAAAGTAATTTACACCACTTCCATCTCCATGCTGTGGAAAATGCAGAAACCTTAGCAGGACAGGAGGTGGACACTAGTGCAGAGGCAAGGAGGCATTGATAGATGCATCTTGACTTCAGCAGACTTGGGGGATCCATGATATATGGATGGAACCCCTTATGCATTTCACGGGGAACCAAATCCATTCCCCGGTCAGAAGAGTTCCTTGTTCCCCTTTGGAGGATTTTTCAATTTTAGGCAGACGTTTGTACCACCACAACCTAAGGTGTGCCCAGATATCATGATGCTGGGTACTTTATAAACATCATTGTTATTACTACTATTATCAATTTGGGCTATAAAATTGCATATTATACACTTTCTGATTTCCACTCAAGTTCAGCACCATGCATTGGATTATACTTCTACACTACAGGTACTTATGTAAAAATCTGTGAGTAGTTTAATTTAAAAGCCATAGTCAGCAACCTAAAACAATTTTTGACCATGCAAAATGTTTTATAAATAGTTCCATGTGCACTGTTCATCTGGAGACTTACTAGAGACGAATAATGACCTTGTATTTTGTTCCCATTTACTCTGAAGTAGCCAAGCCTTCTGTTTTTAATTACATACTTAATACACCTGGCATGGTCTAATTACAGAAAACAAAACATCATTTAAACAAAAGGTGACCTTGAACTTAATCTATCAAAATACCGGTTAGTTTTAAAAGTTTTCAGTTTTTAACAAACTGCCAAGACATGTAATAGTAATTTTCCAGATGTGATCATATGCCTTTAGAGCAACAGACTTACTACATTAGGAAACATCTGTATATACTTTTTAAAACTGTATTGCTTTCCTCATTATTAATGCAAATATTCTTAGATTTCAATAGCACTATAAACAATCCTATAGGAAAGGATTAAGTTCATGCTGCTAATATCTTAAAAATGTTGTAGAATACATTAAACCTAGAGAAGGCAATCCACAGCCTGCTGGAACTAAAGCAAATTGTTTCAGAAATTGAAGTCAGTAATTTTGCATACATACTAATGAAGGAAATATATAGCTACCACAACAGAGTTGCCCTATAAAAAGGATGACAGCTTTTAAACAAAGGCCCTGATTCAGCAAGGTATTTAAGCACAAGTCTAACTTTAACTGTAAGAGTAGTCCCACTTGCCTAACTTTAAACACAAGTACTCCCAATGGAGTCAATATAACTACTCGTGCTTAAACTTACGCACATACTTAAGTTCCTTCTTGAATTTAGGTCAATTTGTTTTTATAAGAATGCTTCATCAAATCTGTGAAGGCCGTTATACATTTGAGGTTCCTCTCGATCTGTGATCAAGTAACAATGAAAATAAGTCATTAGTATAGTTAATAAACTCTTGGGATTCAAATTGTATGATATGATATGTAACACAAAATTTACAATAAAGTGTAACATATCTGTAATTAAAACATAGTACATATGCTCCTTTTGCACTATCTATATTATTGACATTGCAAATTCAGTTTAATACAGGAGTAAATTATTTATATATCCGCTAAAAAGTTTTCCAATTATTTCTTTTTATTCCTGACTTCAACCATCATTAAGGACCAAATCCTTCCCTCTACATCAAGCCAGAATAGCTGGTCAGGTGCACATGTGGGGTATCCACAGAAATGGTAAGGAAAGAATTTTCTCCCCAGACTGTCAAAGAGGAGTCAGAATTTGCCCTAAAGAAATGTATTCATTCAAATTTTCTCCCCATGTTAATAAATTGTCTAAATAGCTGCTAAGTTAAACCAGACCTCTAGAGTAACTATTGTACAACATACTATTCCTTGGTTTTTACCTAAGCTAATATCAGTGTGCTATATATTAAAGTTTTACAATAATCGCTAATCAGACTCCTAAAAAAGAACTTTCTGTAACTGGAATTTAACCATCCTCAAGAAGAAACTATCATAGCCACTGAAGTTTGTTTTATAAGAGTGTTCTTCCAGAATATTTCTCCATATTTATGTTACTGCACAGTGTATACTAAAACTAGACCGCCACATTTCACGAGGTAGAAAGACACTGACAACCATGAATGCTCCCAACATAAC
The DNA here is from genome assembly GCA_007922175.1 of Pelusios castaneus. Taxonomy (NCBI): domain Eukaryota; kingdom Metazoa; phylum Chordata; order Testudines; family Pelomedusidae; genus Pelusios; species Pelusios castaneus. The sequence continues at coordinate 5,119,617 of ML685865.1, forward strand.
ATAACTCAGGAGGCCTGTGCTAAAAACATGCAACAAACACTTCATTGCAACATTTTGACTATGTAACTACTCAAACCTAATACAGAGTTTTTGATAAAAAACATAATTTTTACTCTGGTATATTGATTTGTTTCTAGATTTTTAGGCTGACACATTCCTGAGGCTGCCATAAAAGATCTACTACTGCGTTCATTTGGCTGGCAAAATAGAGACAATAATGTCAGTTTATAGGGGAACATTAAGTCTTACAAATGCTACAGATACAACTACCAAAACAAGTGGGAAAAGATGACATGACAGTCATTATGAGAAAAATTACAAGAATACTACTGGAAATCACTCATTCTTCTACTAAGGGAATCATTTAGTCTTAACAACAATGGGTTTGAAGGGTTTTATTTTGATGGGAGGTGGGACAGATAGGGCAGTGCCTTTTTTGCTTTTCTGTGAGATATTTGTAGTTATTAAAATTTGGATTAAATAGGTAGCATCATTTCTTATTATTAATTATCTGTATTACAATAACATCAGACTCAGGGCCTCACATTGTGCTAGGCATTGTGCAAATATCATAAAAGACGGTCTCTGCCTTGAAGAGCCTGTAGTGTAATTTAAGAGAAGATGCAGCAAGTGTGTCCCAAAAACCAAACAAACAAACTGATAATATTGTAGAAAGACAACAGAGTCCTGTGGCACTCGTGGGAGAAAATCCCACGAAAGCTCATGCGATTAATAAATCTGTTAGTCTTTAAAAGTGCCACAGGACTCTGTTGTCTTTCTACAATAGTTTCTACAATAGACTAACACGGCTACCCCTTTGGAATTAAACTGATAATATGGTAGGGAGGATGAGTATAACAGTGATGTAGGAGGGAGTGTAGTCTAAAGGGTTAACAAGAAACTAGATATCAGGACATCTATGTTCTATTCCTAGCTCTGCCATCAACTTACTATGTAATTTGTGACAAGACATTTCCCTTCTCTATGCCACTGTTTTCCTGACTGTGAAATGGGTATGATGTTAGGCCACCTTTGTAAAATACATTAAGATCAGCAAATGAAAACACGCTATATACATGCATAGACCTCTACCCTACATTGTGCTTTGCATAGGTAGATTGCTGACTTCTGGCAGAGCCACACTGACTTTAATGGGGTTCCCAGGGCTGCAGCAGTCCACCAGCATGGATCACAAGGCATATTTGGGGCTTTCATATTTAGAAAGAATTACTAACTAAATACTCACCCTACCTCTGCACAGGAAAGCTCTCTAGTCAAAGATACTCAGGTTCTGATTCATCACTGTGTTATTTGAGTTTATTATTTCACCAGAGTAAACCTATGACTTCACTGGTGTAAACGTGGAGTATTGCAATAGAAAAACATCTCTGTAATTTCCTTAGTTGTTGCAATTGTGAAGTTAAGTACCAATTCTGTGGATCACCATGCAGTAGTGATATGCCATGGGAAAAAACAGATAAGAAAATTTCATTGCTAAGTACAGTAACCCACTATGAAACTACACCATTGTACAGTTGTAATTAGGAAACAATTACAGGGAACTTAAAATGCTATTTTCTTATGCTGGCATTTGTGTGTCTCGTAATAGTTAGCCAAACTCAATTTACTGTCCTATCTCAAATCATGTAGGATCTACTTCAATCTTCCCTGGTAGATAAAGATACTTGCCTCCTTCAACTCCTTAATGCCAGACACAAGAGACACCACATTTGGAAAAACTGCAAACATAATCTGGGCAGAAAATGGTTCACCCTATGCCAGAAAGCTTGTAAACTGTTGGAAGCATGTTGATGAAATGCACCATTTGACATCAATAGACTACTCACAAGTTTAAAGTTCAGCGCATGCTTAAGTATTCTGCTGGATTAGGGTTAGAGCTCTCAGTACTTTACTCCTTTTAAAAATAACTGCGAATTTGACCCATAAAAAGATAAAGTGACTGTTTACTTTTGCCAGTAACATTTGGCTGGCCTAGAAAAAATACTTATATCATTCTAGTCAAATTCCAAAGGGGTAGCCGTGTTAGTCTATTGTAGAAAGACAACAGAGTCTTGTGGCACTTTTAAAGACTAACAGATTTATTAATCGCATGAGCTTTCGTGGGATTTTCTCCCACGAGTGCCACAGGACTCTGTTGTCTTTCTACAATAGTTTCTACAATAGA
>ML685865.1:5122201-5142782 GCA_007922175.1 Pelusios castaneus
CTTCAAAGTGGGATTTTCTCCCACGAAAGCTCATGCGATTAATAAATCTGTTAGTCTTTAAAAGTGCCACAAGACTCTGTTATATCATTCTAGTATTGGAATGAAGGAAAATGGAATTTATGAAAACAGATCAAGTCTCAAAGCATGAAAAGGAAAATTATTCAGCTCTGACATTAGCATTAGAAACATTTGCAATAAAGGGCCTAAAATGTCCAGAGAATCTAAATCAAAACAAATAAAATTATTTAAATTACATAAACATACAGAATTTAGAGAGACAACTGCTAATTCTTATATATTCAAAAATTATAAATTCAATATACACTAATTCATTATTTACTTCCTTCAGGATTAGTCTTTGTTGAATAAGAACATTTAAATTGTCTAATTTGTTTTGAAACACAATATGAGACCTATTAAATGGCTATTTTTACTGAATTTGGTAAATTAAATATAATAATTTATAATTAGATCACATATACTGCTAAAGCTGGATAAAGCTCCTTGTCAATGTGCACTAAAAAACAGATCACAGAAGCTTACTGTTATTCTGCTTGAAAGATTCCCAAAGAAGCATTTCTTCTTTAAAGGGCAGTCAGTTACAGAAATCTTAAAGTGACCTAAAGGGAATTCAAATTAGCATACACTTTTTAACTTTGGAAAAATGTAAGTAAATATTGTTGAGAAACAATCATTTGAAATACAGATTTTTCAGTTAGACAATTGGGAACCTATGCAATGCAACAATATGCTCCCTATATATGCACAGCAAATTGGACTCTATGGCCCAGGCTAACAAAAGTGATGAGTAATTTTAGGTGTTCCACTGTTGGGTGCTCAAATTGAGAAAACCTTGAAAAGGCCTGATTACAGAGTGCTGAGTACTCTTCCTCTGAAAACCAAATTGGCCACCCAAAACAGAGGCAGTCAAAGTCACTCATGCATTTAAAAATATTGACCTAAACTAATAGGACGAACAGAGTAGTAGCTGCAGCATTACACAGGAAAGGAAAGACCACTCTTAGAAAGCCCCCTACAATTATGGATGCCAACAGACCAGAAAGATGTTGACAACTTGAACAGAATTCAGAGACAAGAAACAAAAAAAGATTAATTCTTCAAGAATTGACTTATACAATACAATAAAAAACATAGTGCTATTTACATCGTAGGATAGATAAATGGGGAAAAATTTTACCATCTAAATACATACAACTCGGATAAGTTATTCCTCCAAGGAGGAATAGGAATTCTCTAGGGTCACCCAAGGAACTATAACTACATATAATGTTATGAAACTGAACAAAAAGGAACTTTCAAGCTGAATATCAAAACACATTTCAGAATAGTAACATCTATTGCAATAAGCATCCCAAGGGAAGTGGTGGAAGCCCCATCTCTTGAGCTATTTTAAACTTTTCTGGAACAAGTACTCAATAGAATACTGTAGAAATAACCTACTGTAGTTGTGGATGGAAAGATGACCGAATAAGTCATTTCCATCTCTCATTTTTTAAGATTCCATCGCAAGTTTAAAAGTGTTACCTTTTAAAATTAAAACAAATAGCATCACAGACTTATTAAAATTTAAATGCTGAAAAAAGGTTCAAACCATATACGTCACAAGCTATCTTGAGTGTTTATCTTCATTATCGCTCTAACAAAAGTAAAGCTACTCATCTGTAACCAGAGTTCTTCAAGATGATCTCTGCACAGTCCACTCTTAGAATGAACCATCAGTATATCTCGAGAGTGAGAATGTACAGAAGCCTTTTAAATAAGAGCCTTTGTATTTTAACAACCCTTACCAGGGGGTTTGCTTCACGTGATTTTATGACTTAAGTATCTTTCAATTTTAGATTAACCTGAACCTGAAAATGAAAGCTAATCTCAAACTCACATCATGCAAACCCAGGCAAATTTCACCACATCCTGTGAAAGTCACCCATTTCACACATCTCAAAGACCTGATCAACTAACAATCTTCTGGGACTATCTGCTTACCATTTGAGGGACACTATGGCCTGCATGACCCCCTTGCCTAGTAATGTTAGGTAACACCATCCTCCCAGATATTTTAGGCAATGGTTATTTAAGACACTAGCCCAGTCTTATGTTATTAAAGGGATAGTGATATTCTCTTCCTGGTATCTTTTGAGAAGATGCCTTGCCTCCTCTCCATACAACAGCGGCAGTGAACTCCTAATACCACCACTTGCCTTAAAATAAAAACAACAACTTTTATTTATTACATGTAGAGCACAGTCTAAGCTTTCTTCTCACTTTGACTCTATCAACGGGAACAGTCAACATTGGCTGCCTAGTAGTTCATCAGCAGTGCTGCAGGTTGTCTTTCTTCTGCTACATCCTATGATGGTCTGTCCTTCTAGTGGCTCTGCCCTCCAGCCAAGTTACATTTTCAAGTCTTACCCTTTTGGAATATTAGAAAGCCAAGGTAGCTAAGGGAATATCTTTATTGGGCCAATTTCTCTTGGTGAGAGAAACATTTTTTAGCTTACACATAGAGCTTTTCTCCATGAGAAGAGCTCTGGGTAAACTTGAAAGCTTGTCTCAACAACAGAAGTTAGTCCAGCAAAAGATATTTCCTCACCCATCTTATCTCTAATATCCTGGATCCGATATGGTGAAAATACCACTGCATACAACCATTTGGGATATGTATAAGAAGTTCAACAATGGGGGAACCATCAGGATTACGGAGGAGGCCTCAGGTGTCTTCCCTTGTTTTGAGATCATGCAATCCAGGCCCTTTTATCATTAGTCTTCTCCCGCCAAACTAGGTTCCCTGTATCAGAAATAGGCCTTTGTGGTCGTCCTTCTTTTGGGAGTAGGAGAGCCTGGGCCTACCCGCCCCACTAGGCTCTAATCCACAGCCCAATGGTAGGCAACTACATCCTGCTTTCCGGGGTGATATGCAGCTCCCTTCCTGTATCACTTCCTACCAATCCACTATGTTCCCCAGGGTAATGTAAAGAACTAAAACACAAAGATAAAGTTCCTAACCTTCAGAGAGTCACCAGTCCCTGCAGGCTTGGCTAGGTCACTGTAACCAGGCCTCAGGCTACAGGAGTTCCTGTGTTGTTCTTTCCCAGGAGCTCAAAGGGTAGGTATGCTCATCTCCACCGTCTGTCTCCCACTGAGCTACTCTGTTCCCCTATCTAAGCTCCTCCTCTGTACTGAGCAGGCTTTGCAGGTGTGGTGGAAGGGGGCCACCTGGCCCCAGAGCAGCACATTAACCCCTTTCCTTTCCAGACACAGGCCAGGGTTTTCCCATGATTGTAGTGCCCTCTGCCACAGAGAAAGACACCAACCCCTTTGATATCCTGGGTTGGAATTTTAAAAAGATAGTAAGCAAAAATTATTGCACAGCTTCCTGCAGAGTTCTAAAACCAACGTTAACAGAAGAGTCTTGTATTCCTGTGCTGAGTCCTGCAACCTACCACATAGTTACAGAGCGTGAAGATACAATATTTTAGAATTGTTATTGATTATATAGCACAATACATGTATATGCATGGCATAGGTAGACAATTTAAACAGAGATCTCAAACTCTCCACTGTATCAAGTTCAAACAACTTCCCCATGTAATTAAGCGCCTGCCTATTTATTACAAATATCTGCTCATCATGTTCCCCTGCCCCTCAACACATTCTCCATTCCCACCAATGATACCAAGTACATGACTAGTTTGTCCAATCCTTCTGCTACTATTTTCCATGGCTTCTTCTATTCTGGAAAATTGTTTCTTCACTTCCAACTACCAGCGGCAACCATGTTTAAATGTTTTATCTGGCAACCCACAACACAGAAAGATCAACTTCTAAACCTAAAAGCTTCATTCTCCCTCAACCTCAATTATCCCAACTAAATTGGAAGATTATGAAGTATGTTAACTAAAATGCTTTGTTTAAATTCTGTATCAGTATTGATATAGAAAAGTCATTTTTTCCAACAAGAATTTTTTTTTGAATGTGTGGGGTTTAACCTATGCATAGGTAATGAAATACTAATTTACTTACACTGCAAACCAAAAAAAGTCAAATCATTTGACACTGCCAAAATTGCCATTAAAGTCAATGGAATTCCTTGGTTTGCAGGATCAGTGCCCTTTGTCGGCATCCTTAGTCTTTTTCCCATATATAAAATTATGTTTGTAAGGTAAATAGCAATTTCAAAATATTTAACTCATTAAAAAAATCACAAGTCATTAGAGGCAATACTTCACATCTCTGTACTACATAGTCTTCTCCTCAATTTTTACATTGTATGTTATGCAGTCAGTTTTGCTCTGCATTTTTGATACTGCATTAATATCTTCCATTGTCTTGGAAATCACAGTCATCACTAGTAATTTCCCTGGTTCCTATCACTATCAGTTGCTCTTTGAACATACACACATTTCTCAAAGTGGAATGTAAAATATTTAGTGCAATGAATACTTTAGTAAATGAAAGAAAGTAAGAGTATCAAAGAAACAGATCTATAGAAAGGGTTGCTAATATGGACACAGGTTCAAGATAAAAACCACGTAAGTTATGTTTGTTTTACAGTGAGACATGGAATGGCTGTCAGAACCACCAGCATGAATCACTTTGCAGGATCAGGGCCATAATTAATTGTAATTAGAACAACTTCAAAATATGTGCTTTAGTGGGCAACAAGTAAAGTTGCATGCGAACATAGTTCTGACTTACATTGTGCTTTGATTTCCATTGATATGTAAATGAGATTTCTGTGTGGAACAACCAATCACTTCCTCAAAGAAAAACTGCAAAACTGGACAAGGTCCAACGCATGCTCATTTCAATAGCCAATGTTTACAGCAAAAGGAAACCACTTAGGGAGGCAACATTTACTGAATGTGAGTAGCTCACTGGAGTTACTCATGTAAGTAATGATATGTAGGACTGGGTTCTTAGATAGTTATGTAGAAACTGAAGAGTCATGTTTGTTCCACATCATCTCAGCCAAAAGTAATCACAGTTCCCCACAAATAGAAGGTTAATTGGAACTAATCTTTTTGCCCCAACCTTTCCATGATTGTCTTAGTTATGTATGATGGAGGTCGGAGACCTAATTCTGAACTTACACCAAGACAACACCTGTGTAAAGTCAGGGTGAGATCAGAAACAGGCCCACAAAACAATAGAAATAGGCCTTAAAAGAACTTTATTAAAGCTGCAAATTCAAACATTCAAAAGTTAGAAAATGCCAGAATTAGGGTTGCCTCTGCAACATCCAGCTGCCTTGTGAGTATGCAATATGATACAGTCCTAAATTACAAGACTGAAGACTGTTTTGCCCAACCAGTTCCAGTTCTCCCATACCACAGCTCTCAGTCCCACCTTCCTTACCCAACATAGTTCCAAACTGGGGTTTTTGCTTATTATATGTGGTGATCAGAATAATTTTATTTATCTCCCTTATAGAAAAACTTAGTCTTTTAAAAATCTCTGTATATTTAACAAAATATTTATAGAACTAAATGTAACACAGTTTAGACAACAAAAAGGTTAATTTAAAAGCCTACCACCCATATCTGCCAATAATTTTAACACAAAGTATCAGACAATGAAATGCATTTGGATTCTTATATAATATATCTTAAGTGACTGAAATAAGGAAAGGTCATAGAAGTTTTCATTAATATTGAGAATATCATTGAATTAGCTTTCTTTTCAACTGTGATTGAGAATCCTATAAAATCCTATAAAATGTTCTCCAATAACAAATTTTGAAAGACACCTTTTAATCATGGATTACTAGTAAACCACCTGGCCTCGATTAGCAGAGCAGGATTTTTTTTTTTTCCCAGTGCAATTTGTAATCAGTGTTCTCTATACTGAAAGGTGAAGGTAAATAAATGTTTAGGGAACAAAGATACAGTTTGATCTATGTAATGTGTAACTGGGATTTTTGAGGGGGCAATATTTACACAGCTTAACTGCTGCATCTGACGAAGTGGGTTATAGCCCACGACAGCTTATGCCGAAGAAAATCTGTTAGTCTATAAGGTGCCACAGGACTCTCATTGTTTTTTTTACAAATTAACTGTAATATCTGATGTGAATCTCCCTGAAAATATTTTAAGCAAGACCTAATGAAATGAGTATGCGTTCTTAAATACTAAGGGGTATACACAGTACCTGTATTTATTAATTTGAAAAAACAGTTAAAAATTATCTGGACACAGTGCAGTCATGGACTGACATTACTGCATTGACATATGTGAAATACATTCAATGAATATTTTACTAAGCACCAGCTTGGTTACGGCTGGATGTAACATGGCTATGCAGGGCGGTATGGACAAGTAGGGTCCATCCCTGGATAGCAACAACAGACTAGCTTGGATCAGCGCTGAGGGTGGAAGGAGAACACAAGTTGTCTTTGTTGCTATGCCACAAGCAAATGATTGGGAAAGGAACGAGCCACAACTCCATCCATCACCCAGGCACCAGACAACTCAGCTGGCTGGTAGTGAGGGAAGGGAATGAGAAAGGAATATACTGAGCCCTGGAAAGGGTTGTAGTAGATCATGCCTCTGAAATTCAGTGTAGTAGTTGCTGATAGGAGGTGATGCCCTTGCTCCTTGTGCAGAACTGAGCAACCAGAAAAAAAGCGCAAGCGGCTTGAGGTTAACTTAAAAAATTCCCAAAGAGCTACGGAAGGGCAGAAAACACAGTATATATGTCAAGATGAGTATACAAGTTGGGAGTTGCATAAAAAAAATTAAATATAAAAAGATTCCATCCCCTAAGACTCTGCACACAAAAACAACAACTCTTGATGCTCTTTGTACTGCTCATATAGAAAGGAGTTTAAACAGTCCAGAAAACACTAAGCAGCAGCAATATATAACTGAAGGAGAAGGAGATATTTGAGTCATTGGCTATTACCTTTGAAAAATCATGGAAGACTGGAGAGATCCCAGAGGACTGGAAGAGAGCAAATATAGTGCCTATCTATAAAAAGGGAAATAAGGACAACTCAGGGAATTATAGACCAGTCAGTTTCACCTCTGTATCAGGAAAAAATAATGGAGAAAATAATTAAGGGATCAATTAGCAAACATCTAGAAGAGAATAAGGTGTTACGTGATAGTCAGCATGGATTTGTCAAAAACAAATCATGTCAAACCAACCTGATAGCTTTCTATAATGGGGTAACAAGCCATGTGGATAGAGGGGAAGTGGTAGATGTGGTATATCTAGACTTTAGTGAGGCTTTTGATATGGGCTTGTTCACCTTCTTATTAACAAACTAGGAAAGTGCAACCTAGATGGAGCTACTATAAGGTGGGTCCAAAACTGATTGGATAACCACTCCCAGAGAGTAATTATGAACAGTTCAAAGTCATTTTGGAAGGACATAACAACCGGCGTACTGCAGGGATTGGTTCTGGGTCTGGTTCTGTTCAGTATTTTCATCAATGATCTAGAAGAAGGCATAGAGAATACACTTATAAAGTTTGCAGATGATACCAAGCTGGGAGGAATTGCAAGTGCTTTGGAGGATAGGATCACAATTCAAAATGATTTGGAGAAACTGGTGAAATGGTCTGAGATAAATAGAATGAAATTCAATACAGACAAGTGCAAAATACTCCACATACAAAATGGGCAATGACTGCCTAGGAAGGAGTATTGCGGAAAGGGATCTGGGTTAACATTAGGGTCATAGTGGACCACAAGCTAAATATGAGTCAACAGTAAAACACTATTGCAAAAAAGCAAACACCATGCTGGGATGTTTTAACTGGAATATTGTAAGTAAGACACAAGAAGTAATTTTTCCACTGTCCTCTACACCTATTAGGTCTCAACTGGAGTATTGTGTCTAGTTCTGTGCACCTCATTTCAGGAAAGATGTGGAGAATTGGAGAAATTCCAGAGAAGAGTAACACGAATGATTTGAGGTTGGGAACACTTGACTTATGAGGGAAGACTAAAAGAGCTGGACTTGTTTAGTCTGGAAAAGTGGAGACTGAGAGGGAACATAACAGTTTTCAAGTACCTAAAAGGTTATTATGAGGAGGGGGGAAATTATTCTCCTTAACCGTCAATGATAGGAAAACAAGCAATGGGCTTAAATTATGGCAAGGGAGGTTTAGGTTGGACATAAGAAAAAAATTCCTAACTATCAGAGTGATTAACCACTGGAATAAGTTGCCTAGGCAGGTTGTGGAATCTCCATTACTAGAAGTTTTTAAGAGCAGGGATGGTTTAAGATGGTACTTGGTCCTGCCATTAGTGCAGGGGACTGAACTTGATGACCTCTCGTGGTCCCTTCCAATTTCTATGATTCTATTCTATGATTCAATGATCTGTCCTTAGATCAACCCTTTTACTTTAAAATTAAAAAGGGCTTACCCTAGATTAAGAACACTTTACACAAGACAGTGCAGAAACAAAAATGTGATTGAAAAACTGCAGGCGGAGAGAAATAGTGATCTGACTAGAAAAGATGTACCATAAAAAGTAAAAATAGGAGGGAAAATATTTCCCCCACTATTTGTTTTGCCTTTCTTTGAAAATAACAATGTGGCGAAGACTAAACTGTGCAATTAATACAGACAGAGTTGATAGCAACTCTATATTTAGATTGCCTCATATAATGGATTATTGTTACCTTTTCATAGATTTTAAAGCCAGGAGGACTATTGCAATGATCTAGTCTGACATCCTGTATAACACAGGCATAAGAACCTTTACCAGTAATTTCTGCAGCAACTCTAACTTCTGCCTGAACTATAGCATGTGTTCTAGAAAGATATCCAGTCTTCATCATGGAGATGCTCTCACATCCATTTTTTGCAATAGATCTTAGCTATTTGGCAGGTGGAAGGCTCTCAAGCTACAGGTGTACCTTTATTTTGGGTAGGTGGGTGTGGGTGTGCGAGAGTGCCATCAAATTCCCTTTGTTTTTTGTTGGGATATACACGGCTCTTAATCACCTCTTTTCTTCTATTAGTTATATTGCTCAGAAAAATATTAATAGCATTCTAAAATAACTAGATATATAAACACTCTAAGGTCAGGTTTACTCCCCTGTGAAACACCAACAGCAGCACTGTGCTGGAGACACCTGGACATTGCTAAAGTTGCTGTTAACAGAAGAGCTGGTCTGGGCCCACTTTCACACAAAGACCCAGCACATGAATCTACTAGCCCATAAGGCTCCGATCCTGAGGCATTACATAGGGAAGGAAGTAGCTCAGGTTCCCTACCCCCTAAAGATCCAGCATCTGGCCCCAACAGCCCTTTCCCTCCATCCACTACATAAAACTATAGGACCCATTACTTCCGACATCAGATGTGGAGGCAGGTGGAAGTTAGAGAGAAAGCTGGGCTACCACTCAGATTTAACATGTGATGTCAAATAGCCATCTCATCCACCACCACAGAAGCCCCACTTGGGGAAGGAGCTCTCCAGACTTCCAGAGGAGCAGAGAAAGAGAGAAATCTGGGTTGGTCTTCCTCCTCTGGCTCCGGCAGTCCTCACCTCTCTGGGCTTCTCTCTCTGACAGTTAACATAGACACCATTATAGCTGCAGTCTGTGCTCCAATACTGAACGTTAAGGGTTCAAACTGCATGATGGGCGGTTGTTACACTTCCAGAAGTAAGAACTTATTTTTACCTTTTTCTTATTAAAAAAAAAAAAAGCAGCATCAAATTTCATATGAAAAACTTCCTTCAAAGAATGTTATTTAGGTTGTAAAGTCAAGTACTTCAAAGATAGGAAATGCCAGAATTACATTTGCCCATGCAACCTTAATTTTGTCCCATCCCTTTGTCTATATGCATTATGATATTGCCTTTAATTGCATGATCATGTGTCACGTTTTCCACAGGAGTCTTGCCTCATTCAGTGCACAGGATGGATGCGCAACAGGGGAAAATTAAGCAGCACAGGCAACTATACATTAACATTTCCTAACTTTTCAATACTTCATTTTGCAACCTAAATAATGTTTCTTTTATTTAGTCTGGAGAAGAGAAGACTGAGGGAGGAACATGACAACAGTTTTTAAGTACATAAAAGATTGTCACAAGGACGAGGAAGAAAAATTGTTCTACTTAACTTCTGAGGATAGGCAAGAAGCAATGGGCTTAAATTGCAGCATGGGCAGTTTAGGTTGGACATTAGGGAAAACTTCCTCTTACACTAGTTAAGCACCAGAATAAATTGCCTAAAGAAGTTCTAGAATTGGAGGTTTTTAAGAACAGGTTAGACAAACACACTTCTAGATCAGAGGTTCCCAACCTGTGAAGCACGCCCCCCTAAAAGAATGTTTAGGGTGTGTGAAAAGGCCTGGGCCAGTCCCCACAGTGGGCAGGCAGGGAGTGTCATCCAGCCCTGCTCTGCTTTGTGACTGGCCACAGCTTTGGCCCCTATCTTGGCTGTGACCCCTGGAGTCTGGCTGTGGCCTCAGCACCCATTCCCCACCTCGAACCCTGGCCACTGCACACAGCCGCAGACTTGGGCCCTGATTGTGGTGCCCAGCTGCAGTTTGAGTTCCCAACCCTCACCTAGGCCAACAGCCTTGGTGTCCAACTCCTGGATGTGGCCTCAAATGCCACAGCCTACTGCAGCCCCTAGCTGGTGTGGCTCCACTCCCATCTTCGGCCTTGACCGAAGGCCCCTCCCCCCCCCCCGGACCATAGCCCCACTTCCAGTCCCAACTGGATGGGAGCAGGGGAGCACAGATGGTATAAGGAGGGACATGGGGAAAAAGTTTGGGGACCACTGGTCTATATAATGCTTGGTCCTGCCATAAGCGCAGGGGACTGAACTAGATGATCTCTTGAGGTATCTTCCAGTCCTGTGATTTTATGATTCTATAATACCAGATTGATTGAGGTTTATCAATTTAGTCTTCCTCAGAACCATATTTCCACAAAATGGTGCAATGTACAGGATAGAAAAAACCATGTAATGTCTTATAAATGAACACCGAAGACTAATATTCTGCTGGGTACTTGGGCCTATATGTCTTTATGGCAAAGCCTGGGATATCTGAAAGTCTCAACCCACTCAAGACTGAAATAATGCCAGTAAATAGGGGAAGCACCCAGAAGAAATGACAAATTACATCAGCCACCATTTGATAAGGGAGGGCGCCTCCTGCTGTTACTTTTATAATTAGGAAGTTGTGCCTCATTCTCAACTGCTCTGGGGCATCCAAGTTGCAGCTGTGGCTCATGCTCCTTTTTAAAATCTGTATTTGCTAATTTTTTTTCCAGCATCACATTACAATATTTTTTTTCAGCATCACATTACAGCTGCTATTCTTCACCTCATGGTTAAACTATTACAACACACGATTAGGCTATACCTTGCTCAAGCTGTTGGTTTTGTCTATAAAGTCCTAAATTAATCTGTTGAATTGGCTATCAGTGAGATCTTTTCTTTCCCTCGTGTTACAGTAGCAGCTATGGTCAGCAGAGATGCTCCAAGCAATAACTCTCTGATAAAAAATGGCACGTAATTTTCCATGATGGATCCTCAACACTGTAATTCATTTCTTCCACACTCCTGGTCCCAGAGGACCCAAGAACCCAAGTTCACTGACTTCAGGTCATGATGAAGGGTTCATGGTTTTTGGTGATGGGATACCTCTTTGCTTGAAGGATATGGGGAGAAGGAAATAACTATCCTCTGGACTTTGGAGGGCAGGGGAAAGTAGAATAAGGCCCTAAAGTCAATCTAGATAAGCTATTAGTTATTGTAACTGGATTTAAATGTGTGCATTTGCTATTAGTTATTATAACTGGATTTAATGTGTGCATTTGCGTAAGTATCTAGAAAGCGTCTTTTTTAAAATAGAAAATTTGAAAAATAAGTAACTGGTGCTATAATATGGCAATCTCCCATGACTCCCCAGAGTCTCTGCAATTTACCAGCATTCTGTCTTCTGCTAGCTGCTGTTACCATGGCAACAGCTCTCTAAAACATGAAAAACAGGTCAGGTAGTTTTAAACTATCTACTGTCTCAGTTATTTTCTCCAGTAGTTTTAAACTAACCAACCTATTTAATATGATCAGAAGGTTGTTGTCAGTAGGACAACAGTGCTAAGTTTCACTAGCTACGCAGAATGGATCCGAGTTGCTTAAGTATCTGAATCTCTCTACATCGACTTTCCATCTCTTTACAAATTTTACCTAACACCTCCTTCATTCTCTTATCCATATCTCTTAAAATTAAAAAATAAAATGGAAAGAGAAAAATCAACTGTATTTTACTTTAGTAAGCACAAACACTATGGAGTTTGGTGGTATGAACAGACACTATGCCCACTCAGGACTAATTAGTACATCAATTATACTTGCATGAGGATGGAGAACAGGATTTGGCCCAAAGTACTCCAACCCTTTAAAGTGATTTAGATTATAGTAGCATTCAACATGTTTTAGGAACTGTCTGTGCACACATACTGGAAAACACAATTCCTGTCCTGGAAATTTAACTATCACAAACTACAAGGAAAGAAATAAAACATAACAATATACACAAAAAGTGACCCGAGGGATGACAACAACAGGCCTTGTTAGTTCCTTGTTTTGTTTTTTTGAAGATGCATATATATGCTTATAAATAATTAACCGTTTATACCTCAATCTACATAAATAAATAACCGTTTATACCTCAATCTACAGTAGCCATTGCCATTGTTAGTCCCATTGTTCACTGGTTAATGACTTTCTTTTTTTACTTCAACAGTCCCTACATGTGAATAAGGGTCCACATACAGACCCCTTTGTATACCTTAAGGTAAAATTGTATTTTATTAGTGATTAGAAACTTTACCAGAAATAAATAGCTATAAATTAAAACGCTTGGGTAGGGGAACAAATAAGAGCACGCTTATGTATGTGTATACATAGACGAAACATAGATCCAACAAGATGCATGCCTATCTCTCTTGGATTGCATTATTTGAGTATATACCTCTTTCCCTCCCTCATCCTTAGGCAGCTGTGGTCTTTTTACATTGTAAGATCATTAGGGCAGGTGATGTCTTGCCCTTTTGAGGACAGCATCTAGCACATTTGCATACTATCTTAATACAATTAATGAATAATCCCAAAGTAGCATTTAGTATTTTAATTAACAAATTAATTTACCATTTTATAAAAGCAATAATCTAATTGGAAAAGTTGCAATATTTTACAGAAGTGACAGTCTTGGCTCCGTATTTGAGGTTGGGATTTGCACTTAGAACAGTGATCCAGCCACTCTGTTCTGTATGAAAATAGAGTGCATCACTAAAACTAAAACTGGCACTTACTCCTTGAATAGAGAATGATTTTTTTAAAAGGATTTACAAGTAAATTGTCAATTAGTTTGAGTTTAAATTAAAAATAGGTCCTTTAACAAATTTACTAGCTGATGTCAGACCTTTATGTTGTCCTGAATTATATCAGTAATGAAACTGCACAGATGCTCCAGGTTTCTCATAGTTAAAACTAAAATTTTGTGCATTGGCTGCATGTGAACTTTTTTTTTTAGATTCATGTTCATTTTTTGCTCTTATTCTTCACATCTGAAAGTTTCTCTTTCAACCAGAAAAATGTTCCATTTTACAGAACTCCATAAAGAACTGGCTATCTTTAAAAACTGACAATATTTCCTATTGTTCTCATTAGGACTCAGACCACAGGAAGCTCTTAGTAAAGACAGCCACCTTTTCCATTTACTTGTTCCTCACAGTGTTCTTTCTCTGCCTCCTGACAGCATAAGGAGTCACTGCTCTCCATGAAGGCATCCTGGCTTCACTCCCATGCGGAGGAAGTAGAGGTAGTAACCATCTTAACTGAGGGCACCCTCTGGCCTTAGTCACATTGCGAACCAGTAGAGATGTTGGCCATTATGAAAAAGGACTGTTTTTTGTGAATTCTCTAAAGTAGAAAATTTTTCTTTGATCGCTATTGAAGGAGAAAATTTCAATTATAAAAAAGAATACCTAAAATATTGGCCTATAGTGACACCATGAGGGAAAAAAATCAAATTTGCTTTTAAAAATAATTTCAATCTAATTTGGGACTAGAGTCACCGAGGCCTGGTCTACAAAGAGATTGTGTTACAGTATAACTATTTGCATTAGGGGTCTGATTTTTGTTTTTTAACCAAAATTGTTGTAGCATTACAACCCCAATGTGAATGCAACTGCAGAGTACAAAAGTGTTTACTGATAGTTAAAGGAATATAAATTTTGTATGTCAAAAAGATCTAAATTACCACTACGCACTCTCAACATTAACTCCATCTTAACACTGCTTTTGTCTGGGAACAATATACAGTGAGCTAGCAGGAAGGAAGCATTTTATAAATCTAGAGTTAACATTTTCACATGTATGCCTAAATGTAGGCTTCTAAATTCACACTTAAGCAAAAGTGTCTTGATTTTTCAGACAAACATTCTGAGCACCCAAAGTTCCCATCACCGTAAGTGGGAGTTTTGGCATTAACTTCAATGAGATTCTGGGAGACTGAGCCTTACATGCACGGCTTGTCATACATTAAACATATTTGATAATGTTTGTAACATGTTGGTGTTTCTTCTCTGTCAGGTGACCTTAATGTGGCATTCCATTTATTTATTTATGTACCGTATTTATTTTTAAATAAAGATGCTACTCTGGAGTATTGTCCCAAGCAATAATAGCAGTAGCAATGCAAACAAAAATAAAGAGGCCAAAGAATGATCTAACCCCCTTGTGCTCAATATAATCTTTGTTTTGCAGTTAAAATGTTTCACAGGGAAATAGAACCCCATAATTCCAACACACAGCATGAAATCACAAAATGTATCCCAAGAAAAAAGAATATATTCAAAATTATACTTTTCTGGGGCAGCACAATATGTCCCTGGGTCCATGAGTGGCAACAATCCTGCACTGATGCAGACCTAACATAGGAGAGCTCCTTTTCTTCTCCAACTTCTACAATTCACTTCATCATTAAACTACAAATGACAAAACTTTTGATTTCTAACTGAATTCAGTGCCGTTGAATCAGATATACTGCATCCTGCATTTGACCAACAGGACTTAAATCAGCAAGCCCTAATTTACTTTATTTAAGATTGGCCAATTAATTTTGCCTAGAAACTAATTCCTGCCCCCAAATTTTTAACTTATTTTACATATTGGTGTACTTCCACCATTGGCAGTATGAACAATGATTGTATGATCAATTGAATAAATTAGTTTCCAGAGGGGTACCCATGTTAGTCTGTGTACTAAATAAATAAATAAATTAGTATCATGCCAAATGTACCATCTTCGTCACACTCCTAATACAGACCCTTCCTTCCCTTCCTAGATGTTACTGTACCATTCCTCTATAATAAGATGTACAACATTCAAAGAACTCAGCTGCTGAGCTATGCACAATGCTCACAAAATATGGAAAAGTATATATGTGCGTGCTGTACCATCTTTGCTCTCTTTGCCACCTCATGAGCTGAAATTGATGAGAATTCTGAATGAGGACCAGATTGCCAATATCAACAACCCCTCATCTGGTTCACAAGAACAGACCCTGTTCAGTGTGGAATACAACCCTTGTTTGTCTCATATGCGTGCTCACGCACTAAACAAATCTAGCAACTTGAATTTTTCATTTGTTCAGTTAAGAAAAAGCCATGTGGCGTCCTGCAAACATCTGAAAATGTATCAAATAATAAGACCTGAAGAAGAGTTCTGTGTAGCTCAAAAGCTTGTCTCTCACCCACAGAAGTTGGTTCAATATTATCTCACCCACTTTACCTCTTACAAAAATCATGCATATCATTTAAAACAAAGCAAAACTAATATATTTTAGTACTTCACAATATTCAGAAGAGGGCATGAAGTGGCTCAACCAAAGATTATTACATTATTTTTTCCCTCAAATATAAAGAATATGCCAAGCAGAAAGTCAAACCTGTTCAAATAAAACCAGCCAAGGCTAAGGATGAAAACATGCCTCTCCAATGAAGCTAACTTAGTGAAGCAAGGGGGTTTTTTTTGTTTTTTTAAAAAATAAGTTATGGAAATTTAAATTAAATTTTATATGTTCTTTAGTCATTTAATGGAATTTTACTATTATCTAATTAACTGTCACATTATACATGTATAAAAGTTAAATAAAGTACTTGGTATCTGCATTATTATTTTATAACAATTATAATCCTTATGTATTTGTTCTGCATGGATCCCATTGAACTATTCTGCCTAGGGTACCAGATGGCTTATTAAATTTTTGTTACTATTCCAGAATCTTTATGTCACCCAAAATGTATCTCCTTAAATACGATACTATAGTTGATGCAAAACATGATCTACACATTCTTTGTTTAACACTAAACAATCTGGATACCATGCCTGTTTGGAAATAATTATATCAAAGACAGAAATGATTACATTCATGTAGCTGTAATAAACAGATTTGCCTTTTCTATTTTTCATTAAGAAAAAAAAGTTTTCCTCAGTTTGTAAGGGCTGTTAAAATAATTGATTTACTCAGTGCAATGAGACTTTATAACTCTTTCTAAATTAGATTAAATTGATAGTGCCAATGCCTAAGTGATTAGTAATTAGACTAATTTATCATTTTGTTATGCTCAGAACTATTTGCTGAGTTTGTATCATACCGTAATACAGATTACTAAATGAAAGCGGTTTTTAAGAACAAATTTTTAGATGTACAATTTCATAGTAAAAAAGTCAAAAGTCAGAGAGAGGACTAATGAACAAACTATACACACCAAATTACAATCTAATGAACTGAGATAAGCTTGCTATTCCACACACCTGTGATACAGGTGCCAAAGAAATCTGTGAATATGTTCTCTAGCTTAGGAAACCGCAAAGAGTTTCCTTTATTTGTTTTTGAAAAATCCATTCCATAATTGCTCAGATAAGACATTGACAATCAACATCATTATACAAAGTAATGGATACCTCTCAAATCCAGAAAGCAGAAAGAATAAACTAAGTGATCTGCTTAAAGAATACTGGGCGCCATTTTTTTGTCAACTCAAAATAACCAATTGCCTCCAGCATTTAGATATTTATTCCAAACCATTTCTCATGAAGAACAAAACCAGGATTAAAAAAAAAAAAAAAAAACAATCTGCCCATGGAAAGATATGATATCTATAACAACAATTACATTAAAAAAGGAGTGGTCATATAAATAGTCACATTAAACAAAACACAATTTCAGCTAATTTGGTACTCTATTCCAAAGTACCTAGTAAAGTTTAACCATGTTCTTAATAATCTAACGCCATATTCCATCACTGTTATTCACATTGAGTAGTAACATTTGTTGATTAGTACCACTGATGTCAATAGGTCTACTTGTAAAATAAGACACCCCCCCTTAACCTAAGATAGGCAGAATTGGGGTTTAAATTATTATTTATACTGTGCCATTATCTGTATGCAATTTAATAAACAAAAAATAATGTGCCTAAATGAAGAATTTACAATCTAAGTAATAGCTGAAAGAGAAATCCCTAATGCTCCCTGAATACAAAATGTGTATTTAAAAGTGAATACAAAAGGCTTGTGTTCAAACAAAAGCTGTTTCATAGTCCATAAGGTTTACATCCAACTTCTCTGATCCAAATTGTACTCTATTTTATGAAAATGACCTAATAATTATTTTATTTAATAAGCTAATTTATAATTTTGAAAATAATTTTCACATTACAATAAATTTAAGCTTAAAGCAAATTGCATAGTGCTGATAAAAGACATCAGTTTGATAACCCTGGGGTAGAGAAGAAGGATGGTCCTGTGGTTAGGGCACTAAGCTAGATTTTGACTTCTGAGGTTCAGGTTCAGTTCCCTGTTCCATCACAGGCTTCCTATGTGACCCTGCAAGTCACTTGCCTTGGCCACTCTGTGGATCAGTTTCCCATCTATACAATGGGAATAACAGCATTTCTCCCCCTGAAAGGAATGCTATGAGGATAAATAAAGACTGTGAGGCACTCAGAAACAATGTTAATAGGAGGCCATATAAGTGCCATAGATAGATGGAACAAAGTCGTCTCTTTATCTGCAGGGCAAGTTTTACACTCTGCACAGCTTAGGCAACATGCCTCAACCAGAGTGCTGGAGAAAAGACTTCTTTTAGTGGTAACAAGAATTGTTCAATCTCCCTGGTGTGAGACACCAGGGCCAGAGGGAAGCAGGAGAGGCGTTGAAGGCAGATATATAAGCCCCAGAATGATCCTGGCTTTGTTCCCTATAAACTGAGCAGGGTGTGGTTCTGGCTAATTAGAGGCACCTGAGACCAATCAGGGGCCAGCTGATAAAAAGCCTGGCCCCAGCAAGAGTGTGGTGGGAGGAGCAGAGGACTGTTGGAGGAGGGCGAAGGAAGTAAAATAACAACGAAGAGAGGTAAAAGAACACCGAGAGGGGGAAAAAGCCTAGGGGAAGGAACTGTTGCCGGTGGCAGTACCAGCAGCGTACAGCTGCCTTTCCTAAGGCCCCTAGGCTGGGGCTCGGAGTAGAGGGAGGGCCCGAGCCCCTTCCCCCTCCTACTCTGTGCTGGCAACGGAGTAACGACTGCCCAGAACCAGGGGCAGACAGGGCTTGCCTGGACCCGATAACAATACAAAGCACAGGACCCACAGGGACAGAGTGGACTGATTTGCCATACGTGGTGTCAGGGGAGGGATCACTGTGCAGAGGACTTGAACCAAGGTGAGCCACTTCACCAGATCCTCCATCTTGGAGATGTGTTCGAAGGCATTGATACAGGCGACAGCAGCCCAACAGGAGGCCACCCGAACACAGGCCACTGCCCAGCAAGAGGCAGTACGACTACAGCAGGAGACCAATCGCCTGCTGATAAGCCAGGCTGCCCAAGACAGGACCATGGTACAGGAAGTGTTGGGCCAATTGAAGGCCATGATGGAACGAGGCTGCGGACATGAGGGGGTACGGACCATAAGGGCTAGCAGCTGCCTGCAGAACATGACACCAGGTGATGATGTAGAAGCATACCTGCTGGCCTTTGAGAGGGCAGCCCTGCGGGAGGCCTGGCCTCAAGATCAATGGGCCAGTATCCTCGCCCCGTTCCTATGTGGGGAGGCCCAGAAGGCCTAGTACGATATGGCCGCCGAAGCAGCAGCAGATTACCCCCAGCTGAAGGCAGAGATCCTGGCCAGATCGGGAGTGACAACTGCAGCACGAGCCCAGAGGTTCCACGACTGGCAATATCAAGTAGAGGTTGCACCGCGGTACCAGTTGTTCGACCTAATCCACCTGGCTCGAAAGTGGCTACGCCCGGAAGCCCTCAACCCCAAGAAGATGTTGGAACTCCTGGTAATAGATCGATATACAAGGGGTTTACCACCGGACCTCCGTGCTCGGGTTGGTCAGAATGACCCCTCCACTAATGATGAGGTGGTTACCCTCGTGGAGAGACAGTTGACTGCCCGAGATCTGGTCCAATCCCGCGGGGAAAATACCTGGCAGACCCGGAAACTGGCCCCGACCCGAGGTTCTCGAACTCTAATGGACACTAAGAAAGCTGGAACCGGAGGGAAGAACCCTGGCAGGTGGCCCGAGGCCATGAAGGGACCTGGGGATTTTGGGGAAGAGGGTCTGGGGAGTAGGCCGAATAGCCCACGGCAGAAGGCGACCCTGGGGATAAAGTATCGGTGCTATGAGTGCGGGGAGATGGGACACACAGCAGCCCAGTGCCCCAAAAGGGAGGAGCCCATGCAGTGCAATCTGGGAAGTTACAGGGGGCAGTGTAACCTAACCAGCCTAGTGGGGGTTGCAATGACCCCACATAGGTACACGAGGCCAGTAAAAATAAATGGGATAAAGACCATAGTCCTGGTGGATTCCGGGAGTGCTATCACCCTGGTCTCAGGGAAATTTGTGGGGTATGACCAATTGACTCGAGCCAAACACACTGGAGTGATGTGTGTCCACGGCACTGTAAATTTCTACCCCTCGATACCGGTATACATTGAGATTCAAGGGAACACTACCAGAGTAATGGCTGGGGTGGTCCCCAAACTTCCCTACCCAGTCCTAATTGGAAGGGACTTCTCTGGGTTTGAGGATCTGCTTCCCCCAGTGGAACTAGGGGAGGGTAGCAAGCCCCAGGGTGAGGCCCTGAAAGAATGCCCTATCCCAGTCTTCTCTGAGTTTGCCCCAGACTTATTCTCCGCTCCTGGAAGACCGCGGAAGTCTAGGCGGGAGAGGAGAGCAGACAAAAGGCTAGGGACCAGGATTTTGGCTGAGAACCAGAAGGCTGCCCTGGTTGGTAGACAAACCCGGCTGCGGGACAAAGTAGCGACTGGTGCCAGAGAGGACGACTCCAACCTCAGTGAGGGTAACCCGGAGGACGGAGTTGAGGTAAATCCCCTGGAACTAGACCAGATTGGCCCAGCCCATGCAAATTTCAAAGAAGACCAGGCCAATGACCCTCTATATACAAATGTGAGGGGAGAGGTAGTTGAGGTGAATGGGGTGCCCGTGGAGGGGAAGACCAAAGGCTCTGGGCCATACTATATACTCAAACAGGATCTATTGTA
>ML685865.1:5142792-5235057 GCA_007922175.1 Pelusios castaneus
GGGGGAGGATATGTGAGACACCAGGGCCAGAGGGAAGCAGGAGAGTCGTCTTATTTGAAAAGACCGGGAAGTGGGCGGGCACAAGCCCGCCCACTGCTAAAACTCCTCCCCCAGCCTAAGGGGATGGAGCACTGGACCCGGCTTCAATTGATTGCGGGGGACAACAAATGACGAACAGGAACAGGTGTGAAGGTCAGAGGGTCAAAATCAGGGACTCGGAAGGGGACACCGAGCAGAGAACCCCGGAGAGCGCCCACTGCTCCCGAAAGGTGTGAAGGGAGCCAGCGGACGCTGCCCAAAGGAACTCTGATCGGATGCGTGCATGAAGAAGGAACCGGAAAGAGGCCCCACAGTCACGGAACCTCCCTCAGCCAACCTCCTCTCCCTGGTTTTATAAATGGCCACTTTGGCATAGGCCAGGAGGAGGTTGGCGAGGAGGTCCCGCAACTTTGTGGGGCCACGGATGGGGAGTGCATAAAGGAAGAGGTGTGGGGAAAAGTGCAGCCAGAACCTCAATAAGAGGTTCTGGAGGAGCCGGAAAAGGGGCTGCAACCTGGCGCATTCGAGGTAGACATGCGCCAGGGTCTCCCTCACACCGCAAAAAGGGCAGGTGTCGGGACGGGGAGTGAACCGCGCCAGGAACACGCCCGTGCTCACGGCTCCGTGAAGGAGCCGCCAACTTATATCCCCGGCGGGCCGTGGAGTTAAGGTGACATACAGACTGGCCCACCGGGGGTCCTCGCCCTCTAGTGATGGAATTAGGTCCCGCCATTTCGTATCGGGGCGGGACACGAGGGCAAGGAAGTGGATGGTGTGGAGCACGAGAGTGTACAGATGTTTATGGGGTGCGGTTCGGAAGGAGACCGGCTGCAGGTCCAGCAGCCGGCTCGGGGCGTGGGGTGGGAGCGGCCGGGGGGGCTCGTGGGGCTAGGGCCCGATTAAAAGCTCCAGAGGGCCAGAACTGAGGGGTGGGGGGTGGGGAGCACCCTCTCGCAGGACCCGCTCGAGGTAATCCCGAGCAGCAGGGGGCAAGGCTGCCTTCACCTACTGGAGTAGGCGCCGGGGGTTTCGAAGGGTGGAGAGCCCCATGCGCTCAGCTAGCACAAGGGGATCCACCCAGTCCCCCCGGGCATAGTTCAGGAGGTCTCCGACCTTGGTGACGCCTGCCAGGACCAACCTCCGCCTCACGGAGGGGGCCTCCGCCACCTGCACACCGAGATGGGGGTTGTGTAACAGGGGCTCCGCGAGGAGGTCCTCCCCCTCAGTGGGCACAAGGGACCTGGAGGCCGAAACAAGCCTCCAGGTCTGGAGGAGGTCCTGGTAGAAGGCCGGAAGCTCGGAGAGGTCTCGTGGAAAACCTCTCAGATTGATAAAAAGGAGCTGCCGGTCATATCGGAGCCCTCGGTAGCGGCGGAGGAAGGTGCGCGCCAAATGGCTCCACGCCGGACTACCTGCACTGTAAAGGAGTCTCTGCAGGGCCTGGAGGCGGAAGGCGTGGACCTGGCTGTGAAGATAGCGCAGGCCCTGCCCTCCCTCCTCCAGGGGAAGATTCAGGATCCCTGCAGAGACCCAGTGCAGTCCTGGCCAAAAGAACTCCAGAACTGTCTTCTGGAGGTTGGCCAGGAAACTCGGGGGCGGGACCAGGGTGTTGAGCCGGTGCCAGAGCATGGACAGGACGAGCTGGTTGATGACCAGTGCCCTCCCGCGAAGGGAGAGGCACTGCAGCAGTCCTGTCCATCTCCCCAGCCGCTCAGACACCCTGTCCTCCAAACCGTGCCAGTTGTCATCCGGGGAGGGATGCGTGGCAGAGAGGTAAACGCCGAGATAGAGCAGCGGACCCGCGCTCCACCGGATGGCTTGAAGCGCGGGTGGGAGGGAGCCCGCTGACCACCCGGCCCCTACCGCCAGGCCAGAGCTCTTGACCCAGTTGACCCGGGCGGAGGAGGCTGCCGAGTAGATGGCCAGGCAAGCCTCCAGCCGCTCCAGGTCTCCTGGGTCCCGGACCGCGAGGAGCACGTCGTCGGCGTAACCAGCCTCAGCCCTGGCTCTCGGAGCACCAACCCCGTCAACCTCCGCCGGAGGAGACAGAGGAAGGGCTCCACGGCCAGGGCGTACAGCTGGCCTGACAGCGGACAGCCTTGACGTACTCCTCGCCCGAAGCTGACGGGTTCGGTCAGGGTCCAGTTGAGCTTAACCAGACACTCTGCGAAGGCGTACAGCACCTGGAGAAACCCCACAAAACGGGGCCCGAAGCCGAACGCCTGCAGGGTGCCCAGGAGATACCCGTGGTCCACCCGGTCGAACGCCTTCTCCTGGTCCAGGGCCAGGAGGGCGAACGACAGACCGTCCCTACACCCTAGCTCCAAGAGATCCCGGACCAAGTATAGATTGTCGAAGATGGAACGGCCCGGGACGGTGTAGGTCTGGTCGGGATGGACCACGTCCTTCAGCACGGACCCCAGCCGCAGCGAGATGGCTTTGGCTGCGATTTTGTAGTCCATGCAGAGGAGCGAGACGGGACGCCAGTTCCGAAGGTCGTGGAGGTCCCCCTTCTTGGGCAGCAGAGCCAGGACTGCCCGCCGACAAGAAAGGGGGAGCACTCCGCTTTCCTCAGACTCGGCCCAGACGATGGCGAGGTCCGGGCTGAGGACGTCCCAGAACACACGGTAGAACTCCACAGTCAGCCCGTCCATGCCCGGATATTTGTTAGTGGGCATGAGATGGAGGACTTCCAAGAACTCGGCCAGAGTGAGAGGCAGCTCTAGCCGGTCCCGGTTGCCCTCGCTGACCGTGGGAAGTTTGTTCCAGAGCACCTTGCAGGCGGCGGTTTCGGTCGGATCCGGGGAGAAAAGACCGGCGTAGAAGGACCTGGCCCTTCCACGCATCTCCACCGGATCTGTGAGGGGGGTGCCATCCTCAGCGAGGAGGCAGGTGACATGCTTTTTGGCCCTCCTCCGTTTCTCCAGGGCATAGAAGAAGCGGGAACCGCGATCCATCTCCCGAAGGAGATGGAGGCGGGATCGAACAAAGGCTCCCTGGGCCCGTAGATCCTCGAGGGCGCGGAGCTCCTCCCGCTTCTCCCGGCACGCTCCGCAGAGGGATGGATCCTCAGGGCTGGTGGCCAGGCGCCTCTCCAGCTCTAAGACCTCCCGTTCCAACTGCTCTATCGCCGCATCCCTCCGCCGGCTGGCCCCCTGAGTGTAGTCGCGGCAGAAGAGCCGGGCGCGCACCTTCCCCACGTCCCACCACAGCTGCGCCGAGGGAAAGGCAGGCCTCTGCCCCCGCCAGGCCAGCCAGAACTCCCGGAAGGACGCCACGAAGCCCACGTCCTCCAGCAGACTGCTGCTGAAGTGCCAGTAGGCCGGCCCCGGCCTCTCTGCCGTCAGAGAGGCCTTCACGGTCACCAAGTGGTGATCCGTGAAGGGGGCCGGCCGTACGCCGGAGGAGTGGGCTCGTGCGAGATGGAACCTAGAGATGTAAATGCGGTCCAATCGGGAGTGGCGCGACCGATCTTCCCCCACCCGGACAAAGGTGAAGGTCACCTCGTCGTTCGGGTGGCGGTCGCGCCAGACGTCCACCAGGGAGTGGTGGTCTACGATCTCCCTGAGGACATCTGCGGCGGCCGGGCACTGCTCGGTCCCCATGCGGTCCCGTTCCTCAAGGGTGAGATTGAAATCCCCGCCCAGGACCAGGCACTCCTGAGGATCCAGCGTGCTGAGGAAGGTGGCCACCTGCCGATAGAAGGGCACCCGCTCTGGGCCCGCTGCAGGGGCATAGACGTTGACCAGATTCAACGTCAGCCCCTGCAAGCGGACCCGGACGTGCAGCAGGCGGCCCGGCACGACCTCGGCAACCCCCAGCACCTCGGGCTGTAGGTCGGGGGAGAACAAGGTGGCTACTCCGCCTTGTCGGGCGGAGAGATGACTGAAAAACACCCTGCCCTCCCCCTCCAGCCGCCAGCTGTCCTCGGCGGCTGGATCCGTATGGGTCTCCTACAGGAAAACCACAGAGTACCCCCCTTGCCGTAGGAAGGAGAGCACCTGGGTCCTGCGGAGACCCATCCTACAGCCCCTGGCGTTCAATGTGGCATAGATGACAAAGGCCATGAGGAGGGCTGGGGGGGCAGGGCGGCCCACGGCTCCCGTCGGGCCCCGCAGCAGTCCGTGGCTCACCCCGTGAGCCATGAGGGAGTCTCGGAAGCTGCGGGCCCTCTGGTAGGCCGCGGCGTCCTGCCTCCCGGTCCCCTTCCCCTCCTTTAAAATGGCCCTCACGGCCTGGAGGACGGAATGGAAGTCCCCCCAGCGCTGCAGGGCGAGCCGCACCCGATTCCTGGCCCCACGAGTGTTGGCCAGGAACGAGCTCAGCTCCTCCCTCAGCGCCAGTGGGTCCGGGGCGGAAGGCCCCGGACCGTCCTCCAGTCGGGTCCCTGAAGTGGCCCCGCTGCCAGCCGGGAACGACAGACAGGGCGCGGAGCCCCGTCGCGGCGGCGATGTTGCAAGCGCCGTGTCGCCCGGCTGAACCCCCGGCACAAGGGGAGGGGGCGGTGGAGGGAGAACAGCAGCCCCTTTGATGGGAGGGACTACGAATACCACCCCCGGGGGATTGCCTGGATGGAAGGATGCGGTCCTGGGGGTGGCAGCAATAAGAGTGGGAGCCAAGGAAGGGATGGGGGTGGTCGTGGGGGCCAGAGGAGAGGGGCCGGGAGTGGGATCAGGAAGGAGAGGGGCCGGGAGTGGGATCAGGAAGGGGAGGGGAAATAACAGGGAGAGGGACAGGGTCCCCAGTGGTCAAACCACTGGGGCACGGCTCCCCTCAACCGGGCACGGGGGTGTGGAGGAGGGGATCCGGGGACGGGGCCCCGCCGACGCTGGGCGTGGAAGTGTCCATGGCCTCACCGTCGGACAGGGGGGAGAAAACAAGGGGAGGGAGGGGAGGCTGTCCCGCCTGGGTCGGCTCCCCGGGGCCCGGCCGCTCGGGGCCAGCCGTCGCCTCTAGGGGCCCGGCGGCTTCAGAGGGGGCCCCGATCGCGGCCGGGGAGGTGGAATGGGCCGGGGGCGTTCCCGGGACAAAAGGTGGGACAGCAGGTGGAGGCTGGGATTGGAACTGGGACTGGGGTGGGAACTGGGACAAGAGAGGGGGCGGCGAGGACGAACCGCCGCCCAGATCGAGGCCCATTGGTGGAAGAGGGTTGTCCTCCCCTGCAGCTACCAGGGTCAGACCCAGGGCCTCGATCTCCACGAAGATGGAGCTGAAGTCCCCCCTGCCTCAGCAGAGGCCACCTCACCATTGGTAGTAGGTAGAGGTGGCGAGGCGGTTTCGGGGGGGGGCAGAAATAACTCCATCTGCGGCCTCTCCGGGAAGGGGTGTTGCAAGGGCCTCCGGTGGGGGGGGCAGCACTGCCCCCCTGTGCTGCTGGAGCCGTGCCCTCGGCCGCAGCCTCCCGCTGGACCTCGTCGGGGAGCGCGACAGAAGGCCCAGTGATGATGTTTGTGTCTTCAGCCCCCCGTACTGATTTCCGGGGGGCCTCCTCCCCATCTGATGTGGTGGGGAGGGCCTGGGCCTTCTTGCGCTTCCCCTTGACGAGGGCCCGGCCCTCCAAGATGGCATGGGAGGGCCGGCCAGCGGGAGTAGAGCCGGGCGTCGAAGGCAAGGGCTCCTGGGAGGGAAGGGACAAGGGAGGGACGACAGGAGGATGGGAACCCTCCCCCTGGGGTGTGCCCTCTCCCATGGCCGGGGCCTCCCTGGCCGGCACCCTCTCCTCCATGAGCCCCGTCCCAGATACGCCCAGTGGGGTGGCGACGGGGCCTGGTGCCGATGGTTGTGGTGGAGAAGGAGGGGCAGCTCCAGTGGCCAGGGAGCTAGGGGCACCGGCGATGGCGGGGCCAGTGCCTGATGACACCTCGGGGGGCCCGGTTGCTCCCGCTCCATGCTGGGCCAGGGGACAGTCCCTCCGGACGTGCCCCGTGGCCCGGCAGAGGAAGCACCGAGCCTCCCCCGAAGCAAAGTGAATCCTATAATGGGCCCCTTGATGGGGCACCAAAAGGACCCCTCGAGCGCCCCTCCGTCATGCGCCCCCACCTGCGGCAGCTGGATTTGCACCTGCCGGCGGAAGGACAAAACGTGACGGAGGGCGGGGTCCTTACAGCCCAGTGGGAGAGGGCTGATAGTGGAAAGAGGCTTCCCCAGGGTGGAGAGAAGGGGAAGCAGGGCAGAGTTGGGGAGGAAGGGTGGGACGGAAGTGAGGACCACCCGCACACCCAGGTCCTCCAGGGGCTCTATGGGGACGTAGACGCCCCCCACCGCCAGGCCCTTCGACACTGCCTCCTGTGTGGCGGCCTCCGACGACAAGAAAAAGACAATCTTGCCGTACATCTTGGAGGCCGCCACAATAGCCGAGGGCCCCACCACCCTCGCCATCGCCCGCACGTAGGTCTCTACGTGGGGCGAGGCGGCCACCAGGAGGCAACGGACGCCGTGCCTCCTGGTCAAGGTGGAAAAGGGGCCCCGGCTCCCTGAGATGGTATTCGAGGAGGCGGTGCAGGCAGATGGTACGGCGGCAGTGAGTGGAGGGGTGGCAACTGCCTGGGCGTACGATCTGGGGGCCAGAGGACCCCTGGAACTGGTGGAGGGAATGGCAGGGGGAAGGGGAGCCACGGCCGGTGACGGGGCCGCGGCTGAGCTCTTAGACGCCTTCTTCACCTGGCTTTTTCGGCCGGCCAAGGAGGCCGCAGCAGCAGTGGAGGCCCCTCCCATGCCCGCCGCTGCAGGTGCCTTGGTAGGGGCACCAGAGATGGTCGAAGCAGCAGCGGTGGTCAAGGGGGGGGGGGCCCGCAGAGGTGGACGGGGGAACAGGTTCGGGGAGAGGAGCAGGGGTGAGAGGGGGTTGAGGAGGTCTCCATGTCCCCCATGATGGGGACAGACGGGGTGGGAGACCTAGGGTAGGGGTGAAGGGAAGGGTACCGGGAGGGATGGGGGATGGGACCACTCCTCCCCTTTAGACTGTGGCAGGGGAGGAGGATATATCCCGGGGTGGAGCTATAGGGATATGGGGGTGGGAACTGTATTGGGGGGGAAAGGGTACAAGCTAGCAAACCACTCCTCCCCGCTAGGCTGCAGGCAGGGGAGGAGGGTGCCAAAGGGGAAAGGGCACAGGGGCTTGTAGAGGGTAGGAAGGGGTCCGGCTCCTCCAGCTGCACTGGGGAGGGTGAAGTTCTATAACATCAGGGGGTGTAGTGAAGGGGAATCAACAAAAAAATGAAAAACAATGAGGGCTCACTGGCGCCAACACTGCAGGGGCGTGCTGGGACGGCGGAGTGGGGGGGGGGAGGGGGCAGGAGGGGCAACCGAGCAAAGGGAGGAGGTGGGAGTAATGGGAAAACAGAACCGGGGCGGGGCAGGGGAACAATGGAGGCTAGAGGATAGGGATGGGGCAAAACAATCTAAGTTTGGGGCGGGGCAGGGAACTAACTAAAACTCTAAGAAGGGCCAAGGGAGGGGGGCAAACAGGAAGGAGGGCAGGTAAATAACAAAGGGCAAGGGTGAGGGGGACACTGAACCGGCTGGGGGGCAAGGCAGAAAAAAAGGGGGAGCCCTCCGGCCAAGTGGGGCTGGGGGGTGGGAAGGGCGGGCAATAAAGAAAAGGAAATATAAAGTGCCTGTGAGGCCCTAGCCCCTGCTGCTGCTGCTGCAGCTGCAGCAAAGTCCAGCAAACAGAGGAGCCTAGCAGCAGTCCTGGAGTGAGGAGTGGGAGAACGGTGGCTGAGGGAGTAGCGGAGGGGTGGCAGCGATGGTGAAGCTGGTGGTGTGGTAGGGGCTAGATGGAATGTAGGGGGGAGGGCTCCACATCACTCCCCCCTTTTCCCCCAGGCAGCAGCAATTGGGACTGCCCCACCACCAGCTGAGCAATGATGGTAAAAGGTCTCAGTCTTGAACAAGCCACCCCTCCACAGTTTTTAGGTGGTCCAAACACTCCCCCAGAAGTCACAAACAGACCAGGAAAAGTCCTCTTTGGGTATCTTCCTCACCAGTTGATGGAATATGGGTAGGCAGGTGAAGTAGCAGCAGGTTCCAGAGAGTGATGGTGGTGGTGGTGATGGTGATGGTGGGAGCAGCAGCAGCAGCAGCAGCAGCAGGAGGAGGGTCCGGCTGGCTGGCAGGCAGGCAGGAGTCCTCTCCTCCTCTGGTGGTGGTAGCAGTGGTGGAGGGGAGAGGTCTTCTGCCTGATCACTCCCTCCCTCCCCGCAGGACAGGGGGCGGGAGGGAGACAGGCCAGCTGGGAGAAGAGGACGAGGCCTCACAGGAACAGGGGCAGCGGTGGGAACAGTCCCAGCAGCGGTGGTGGTGGTGGTGGTGGTGGTGGTGGTAATGGTGGGAGCAGCAGTGGTGGCAACAGCAGGAGCAGTGCAGCCTTCCTTCTTCTCTCTCCTCTTACAGGAGAGGTGTTGAAGGCAGATATATAAGCCCCAGAATGATCCTGGCTTTGTTCCCTACAAACTGAGCAGGGTGTGGTTCTGGCTAATTAGAGGCACCTGAGACCAATCAGGGGCCAGCTGATAAAAAGCCTGGCCCCAGCAAGAGTGTGGTGGGAGGAGCAGAGGAGTGTTGGAGGAGGGTGAAGGAAGTAAAATAACAACAGAGAGAGGTAAAAGAACACTGAGAGGGGGAAATAGCCTAGGGGAAGGAACTGTTGCCAGTGGCAGTACCAGCAGCGTACAGCTGCCTTTCCTAGGGCCCCTAGGCTGGGGCTTGGAGTAGAGGGAGGGCCCGAGCCCCTTCCCCCTCCTACTCTGTGCTGGCAGCGGAGTAACGACTGCCCAGAACCAGGGGCAGACAGGGCTTGCCCGGACCCCATAACAAAACAAAGCACAGGACCCACAGGGACAGAGTGGACTGATTTGCCACACTGGTCTATCCAATTCTTGGCCTCTCTGATGTGTCTGCCTATAGTATCAAAAAAAAAAAAAAAGGCATGAGGGTAGTATGGAAGCTGTGATAGATCTCAAATAGGGACTACCAAACATTTGTAAGGGTACATGAACTAGATCTGGGTTTGTAATGCTTGAGATGGCTGATCTTTCCAATAATGTCATGGGAGGCCATGCAGAATCAGAGCCAGGAAGCACTGTGGAGAATAGGTACTGCAAGAATTACTGCCCCAGGGACCCAGAGTGACAACCATCTGTGGCCCTGTGATTGGCAAGTGCAATATTAAACCCTGAAGGGTGCCCCAGGAAGTTGTATAGGCAACTACACAGTCTTCTGGCCTGCTGAAACTGTAAACCTCACCTCATCTTTTGATCTTCAGTCTCTGATCCCAGCCTGATTCTGACCCCAACTCTTGTTTATTGAATCCAGCACTAGCAATTCCTCTGACCCATGCTCACCGACTACTGTCCTTAGTGACATCTCAGCTGTGACTGCTAGGTCAGACTGTCTATGACCCAGTTCCTTACAACATGCACCAGAGGAACACAAACTGTAATCCCTATTAAACTGGTCTTAATTCCAACTGGTAATGTATGGGTGAAATATCTTAGGGATAATCGAACAGTCAGGATCCCAGTTTTCCATGATAAAAAAAACAAAATTCTCTGATAAAAAAACATAAAAGTCTGCATTTTTCCATGACTGAAATGAAACTGAAACTAGGAACTTTAGTTTTCCTAGCCATGATATATATAGGTATCAGCTGAACACATATTATTGATATATTTGCAATTTTAAGCTAGTTCAAAACCGACCAGTACCATCAATCATTATAATAAAATAAAATTAACAGAACTGCCATTTGTATTTCTTATATGTATCAAATATTTCTAACTCTGTGTAGCGAGGGGGCATGGCTCTCTCTAAGACTGTTAGGCGGAGTCTAGGAAACCACATCCACTGCATTGGAAGCAGAAAGGTGGAATGGGAACAGGAAATATAAAGGACCAGTCCCATGGCTCAGTCAGTGGTGAGCTGCTGAAGGAGAAGGACATCTCCTGCCTGCTCCTGGAAAAAAAACCCAGAGAACTCCAGCTGCTTTGAGGATTCACCCAACCTGCATGAGAACACTCTAGATAGCGAGAGCTTGCTTGGTCTGCCACTGGTGACATATTCCAAGGAGAAAGAAAAGGGTTAATCAGGTTCAGTAACTGGACTTCTTCAAGACGTGTGTCCCTGTGGGTGCTCCACTTGTGGTGTTGCATCCTGCGGTACCCAGGATTGGAGATTCAACAACAGTGTGAGTGGTAGGGCCGCGCACGAGCCGCTGCTGGCTCCAGAGCCATTGGCGTGCTCTGC
The DNA here is from genome assembly GCA_007922175.1 of Pelusios castaneus. Taxonomy (NCBI): domain Eukaryota; kingdom Metazoa; phylum Chordata; order Testudines; family Pelomedusidae; genus Pelusios; species Pelusios castaneus. The sequence goes on from ML685865.1 coordinate 5,153,077, forward strand.
TGTGCGTGTGCGCAGCCGAAGCCCGCCATTCCTTCTCTACTGAAAAGAACTCTGTGAAGACAAAGAGAAACCCCAAAGTAGAGGGGAGGTGGGCAGGTTGTGGAGCACCCACAGGGACACACATTTCAAAGAAGTCCAGTTACTGCACCTGGTAAGTAACCTTTTCTTCTTCGTCGAGTGATGTCATTGTGGGTGCTCCATTTGTGGTGACTACGTAGCAGTAATCTGAAGTGGAGGCGGGAGTTCGGATCTTTTGGAGGGGTTAACTGTAGATAACACGGACATGCCGAAAGCAGCATCATTATTGGAGAGTTTGTTTATCGTGTAACGTTTGACGAATGATGCTGGGGAAGCCCATGTGGCCGCTTTGCAAATGTCCATGAGAAAAAGCAAATGTCCATCCTTGAGAAAAGTGATGGATGGCGCCACAGCTCTAATAGAATGAGCATTAGTCTTTGAGGGTATCTGGAGATTTCTTTGATTGTATCATAGCTGGATACAGGATGATATCCATTTTGCAATTCTTTGACTACAAAGATGCTTGCCCTTAGAACGGGAAGCTAGAGAAATGAACAATCTGTTAGATTTTCTGAATGGTTTTGTTCTTTCTAGGTAAAAAGTGAGTGCTCGCCTCATGTCCAATGGGTGGAGGATGGTTTCTTCTGGGCTTTTGTGGGGCTTTGGATAAGAGACAGGTAAGTGTATCATTTGCTTAATGTGGAAGGGGAGGAAGATCTTTGGTAAAAAATTTGGGTGGGGTTTGAGTGTTACTTTGTTATGATAAAAGGTTGTGTAGGAAGTAATCTGCCATAGTGCGCTAATTTCACTGACCCATCTGGTGGAAGCGACAGCGATTAGGAAAGTGACCTTCATTGATAAGTGAAAGAATGAACAGGTCGCTAGTGGTTCAAAGGGGACTTTATTAAAGCCCTAAGGTTGAGATTGAGGTCCCAGTACGTTTGCCTGTCCCTGCTCTGGAGCAATAGCGATGGCATTTGCTGTTTTCCTCTGTGTCCAATACTGGTTTGCCCCATAATCGGAATATCCCATTGCGGATGCTGTCATTCAGCTGCCATTTGTGAGTGGTCGGGAACTGTCTGCTCAGAGTGTCTGCTAAGGTGTTCTGCTTGCCCGGGAGATAAGTGGCTGAGATGCTTATGCCGTGCTTTATGCACCAGTTACATAGTTTTGTTGATTCCATATAGAGAGATTGGGATTTGGCACCGCCCTGTCCGTTTATATAAAACATGCATGCAATGTTGTCTGTCATGATCTTGACAGTTTTGTTCTTTATATATGGGAGGAAATGCCTGCACGCATTTTGAACAGCTCAAAGCTCGAGCAAGTTTATATGGAGGAAAGATTCCTGCTTCAACCAAAGACCTTGTGTTGTGCGATGGCACAAATGTACGCCCCAGCCAACAGTGGATGTGGCTGTGGTGATCAATACAGTAGGGGTTCCTTGAGTGAAATCCACACCCCTGAGGAGGTTCTGATGTGCAGTCCACCATGCCAGGGTGTGTTTTGAATTCCGCAGGTATGACAACATGTTTTTGTAATGAATGCCTGTTTGGTTTGTATACAGAGGTAAGCCACATCTGAAGAGGATGCTTGCGGAGTCGGGCATGGGGCATGACCAAGGTTGACACTGCCATGTGTCCAAGTAATTGGAGCACTGTACGGACAGTTACAAAGGAAATGTCAATAACTCTGTTATAAGGGTTTGCATGGTCGTAAAACTGTCTCGTGGAAGAAAAGCTTTGGCCCTTATCGAGTTTAATTCTGCACTGATAAATTGGATGCATTGGGATGGCTCCAGAGACAATTTTTCCCGGTTTATTCTTAGGCCTAAGGCTTGAAAAGTTTGTACTGTAAGAAGTCTCATGTCCTTTGCTTGAGAAAATCGGGTGCTTTTATAAGGCAATCATTTAGGTAAGGGAATACCACTACTCCTTGCCTGTGGAGATGTGCCATAATGACTGCCAGGATCTTTGAAAAGACTCTGGGGGCTGCAGATAGGGCGAAAGGGAGTATCTTGTACTGAAAATGTTGGTTTGCTATGGTAAAACATAGGAAGCATCGATGAGCAGAGTGGATTATGACATGAAAATAGGTGTCCTGGAAGTCGAGGGACGAGAACCAATCTCCTTGTTGCAGTGCGGGTATTACTGTGTATAGAGTTACCATCTTGAATTTTTGTTTCTTTAGGTATTTGTTTAGGGGTCTTAGATCCATAATAAGCCTCCACCCTCCTGATTTTTTCTGAACAAGAAAATAGTGGGAGTAAAAACCCTTTCCCATATAGGAAGGCAGCACTAGTTTTATGGCTCCTGTTTGAGGAAGATGGTCTACCTCCTGTAAAAGAAGTTGTGCATGAGTTGGGTCCCTTAAGAGGGATGGGGTAGGGTAATGTGGAGGAGGAATTGATAGGAATGGAATCATATAACCAAACTTGATAATTTGTAAGACCCATTTGTCCGTTGTTATGGACAGCCAGGTGGGGTGAAATGGTCTGAGGGTGAATTAGAACTGGGACTCGAGGGGCGCTGCAGGAACAAGGTGGTTTCTCGAACAACAATTCAAAATTGAGGTTTGCTCTGAGGTGGTTGCAATGTAGTTGATGACTGCTGTAGATGCGATCTTCGACGCTGGAGGCATTGTCTCTATTGTTGGTTCTCATTCTGTCTGTAACGGTTTTGTGGAGGGTATCTGCATTGATATGGCTGGAATCTGTATTGAGACTGATTAGATATTTACAGTCCATCTACAAGGTGTAAAGTACATAGAGTCGCTCTCGAATCTTTCATTGAATGAAGGACTTGTTAGTTTTTTCCACAAACAGATGCGACTTGTCAACAGGTAAGTCTTCAAATTTTTGTTTGTAGATCTCTGGGCAGGCTGTTGAGCCATGACACTCTGTGCATTACTACTGCCATGGCAATTGCTCTTGCTGCCATATTGGCAACATCTAGTGATGCCTGTAAGGATGTGCGCACCCCTAACTGTCCTTCAGAAAGTAATTTATTATATTGCTCTCTTTTGTTTTCAGGAAGGTCATCGGTGAAGAGTGAAAGCTTTTCATAAATGCCATGGTCATAGTTAGAGACTCTGGGCATTAAAGTGGAGAAAGAGTAGATTTTCCTGCCTAATAAATTGAGTCTTTTCCAGTTATCATCATATGGTGTTGTTTGTTTCACCCTTTGCGTGGCCGCATCTATAACAAGTTCATTTGGACTAGGGTGGGTAAATAAAAACTCCATGTTTTTGAAAGAAATGAAGTATTTTCTATCGTTACATTTGTTAGTGGGGGGGGGGGGGGCCCCGAGGCTGGTATGGACCATATCAATTTGGCTGGTTCCATGAGAGCTCTGCCCATTGGAATCACAGTCTTAGAGGAACTGGTGGCATGAGAATCTTCAGCAACTTATGTTGGGACTCCTTAACTTCCTCTAGAGGAATGTCTAGATCACGAGCAACCCTTCTGTAAAGGTCGTTAAAGACTCTGGGATCATCAATCATGGATGTTGACGCGGGTACAACTACGTTGTCTGGAGAGGAAGAAGATTCGTAAAATTCTGGGGAAGTCCCTGGATAGATGGACGATGCATCCACTTGTGATCATGATGGTGCCTGCGAAGCACCCCCTGATGTTGGTAGTCTGTGGGATGGAGAAGGTGGTGGAATAGAAGGTGGTGGTGGCTGGTAGTGCCGTAGTAGGGATAGTACGGATCCCAATGCTGGTGATATGGTGGTGGAAGGGAATACCAAGACCGTGACACATAATGAGGTGGTAGATGCCTGCCATGGTGCAAATGATGGCTAGGTGGTGTGGTTGGTCTGGTTGGGGAAGAGTGCTAAGATGAAAAACATGCGTCTTCTGGTAAAGGTGAGGCATAGGGTGAAGAAAGATCATACAGCGGGGTAGAAAACCTGGATGCAACCGATCTGGGAGAATGTTTGACGTGTCTCTGTTTACATTTCCCATTACCTGCATGTATGTCCTTTGTAGCTAAGGTGGGTACATTCGCGTGTGGATGCGGTTCAGAGGTCAGTACCTTGATCGGATCTGGTAGCACTGCATGGGGTGCTGACTCTGTAGTGGATGGTGCTGAAGCTGTAATTATGGTGGTCGGAACTGCTACCAGTGCGGGTGAGGTGGAGGTTGGTCAGGTCGGTGCTGTGGTGTGTTGCAGCACCATCCTCGGTGCCATGGCCTGGTCCAGTGCTGAAGACATTGACGATACCATGGTGGATGTTAATGGGCGCTTAGAATGACTCTCTTGTTTGTGAGAAGAATGGGGGGAGAGCGTGGTACAGTCTCTCAATCTCTCATGATGGCATTCAGGTCTCTTAGTCTTATGCACCAGTTTTGTACCTGAGGATCCTTTAGCCTCTCTGGTACGGGAATTGGGAGATGTCCCAGGTGATCTCTTTCTCTTTACAGGCGTGGAAACCGTAGATCTCGGTCTTTTTCTGGGAGAGTGCCCCAACGCCTGTTTAGTGGGATATGCGATTCACCAAGGCATCACACAGGAGGTGCCTGTCTGAGTTAGGCATGGCATCCCTACAGTAGGAACACTGTTTGAAACCGGGGGACCCTGGCATTTCGAACTTAAGAGGTTTTCTTTTCTTCTTGTCCTTTTTTCTTTCTTTCCTCCTTTCTTTCTTCTTCTTTTTTTCTCCCCAATAGTTTTAACAAGTACGAAAGCAGTAGATAGAGAGTAAAATGAGGGTTGGAGAGGGTGAGGGGAGAGGTTAAATAAAAGGACTCCCCTTTTCTTCTTTTTTAAGAAAAGAGAATTTTGAAGAGGTAAGGAAGGTTTTACGCAGACTGCTGAGGTGCGCCGTCTTGGTCTGGCGGTTGAGAAGGAATGGCGGGCTTCAGCCATGCATGCACACAGCAGAGCATGCCAACAGCTCCAGAGCCAGCAGCAGCGCATGTGCGGCCCTACCACTCACACCGCTGTCGCCACAAGTCTCCGATCCTGGGCACCGCAGGACGTGACACCACAAGTGGAGCACCCACAGGGACGTCACTTGAAGAAGAACATGAAAATCCTTGGCCACAGGTACATAGGCCGAGGGGGAGGAAGTAGCCCGGGTGTAGCCAACCTCAGTCCAACTAGGCTTGAGCTCAAGCCCCTGTTAGAGAGTTGAGGCTGGAGTCCTGCTGATCTAGTGGCAGAGCATTCTGTCACTGTTAGGGCCCTGGGCTGTGATGCAGTGTAGATGGGTGGGCATGCAGCTTCCTCCCCCTCACTACCTTACCGCAGCTGGTGAGGCCTCACTCTATAGCCTGCTTGCTCGCCCAGCCTTGCCTGCGGGCCAAGGGCAATAGTCTACTCTGCTGGCCTCACTCTGCCTGAGAACTGAGAGTGATAGAGTGCTCTGCTCTCCACACCCTGCTTGAGGGTCAGAGCTATAGACTTCTTAGGTGCCTTGCCCTCCTTGGGAGCTTGAGGCCACATAGACTGTGGAGAGCTAGTCCTCTGCCTAAAGTTTGCCTGCACAGGTGCGGCCACAAGGGTGCATGGCCACCCTCCGAGAGGGACATGGAAGGACAGGCCCCATCCTCAACAGTCTATATTCTATATTTTCAGAAATTATTTTTATATGCACAAAAAATAAAGCCCAAATTGCTTTTATATTAACATAAACCACTTTCTGAGCTAGTTCTGGACATTGAAGTAAAATCTGAGATGCACTGAAATATAAACCCCTACACACCATTGAGTAACTTTCATATGTTGGAAAAAGTTTATTGGAGCACATTTAGTTATGTAAATTTAAAGAGCATTCAAAAATCAACCACATAAGGAGGAGGTTGTGTGCACTGAGTACGTGACACTGGTATGTTCAGTAAAATTTAGTTAATAGTTAAGGTATGTGTTTATTTTTTCACAAAATGTAAGAACTGAAAACTCAGAAAATCTGTAGATTCTCTGAACAAATGCAATTTCTGCATTTGCAATGTTTTTCCATGGCAAACGGATTTCTAGGATCCATGCTCAACAACAGTCCCATGGGGCATCCAATTTCACCATAAGTGATCAACCCTTTAAGAAGGGGAATTAGCAGCATATATTACACTGAAAAAAACCTACATTAAAAGAACATAAGCATTCCAAAGTCTCAGATATGTCAGTGCTGCCAAATGCCTACTACCAAGTGCTTCTAAGATTTAAGATACTTGGAAAGTCTGCTGTTCTGCCTTTCCCATAAACTGCTATATAGCATAGTTTCTTCTATGCTATGCTATATGTGGAGAGATAGGAAGGCCTTGCAGGGACACAGTTTATTCCTTGCTATGATGAAGATCCAAGAAGCAAGTGAAAGGTACGGTTGAAAGACAGGAAGGGAAACATCTGAAGGATCTCACTAAAAATAAAGCGGCCTGTATTCTGCTGTTCATGGAATCCATGATTAATCTGCCATCATTTATGGCTACCACTGGTATATGTAAAAAGATGTGGTATCTTCAACTGCAGACCAGCAAAGCAATAAGCATGTGGTTAACTTTAATGGGACTATTCATAGAATCAGAGGCTTAGAAGGGACTGTAAGGATCATTTAGTAGAGCTCCCTGCCCAGATGTAGGATTTGTTTGTCTATTCATGTGCTCACAGTTTTTAAAACATTTTATTTAGTCCCTGCTGTACTGGAGTCTAAGTACATAAAAAGTTTAAAAATCTGTAGTGGTTTATTCATTTATCCAGGCTTCACTGTCATAAAAGATACAGATTCCTGGGTTTCAGCCTTTGGCATGAGATTTAGAAACAGATTAGCAAACTAAAAGCATCTAGAACCTTTAGGCAAGTAACAGATATGGAATGTTATTGCCTTCTTTTTCAACACAGGAAAACAAAACTGTTATTGCCATTTCCCAAGGAAAGTTGGATGAATGAATGTTAATTTATTATAATTATTGCCTTCAGTATGCAGAATTACAAGTAAGTAGTTTCATTTTTCTACCGACTTAATTAGATTATTAAAAAGAACATAGTCCCAACGGCTACATAGCTCAAGTAATGCCTTCTTAAAAACATGAATCTGGGTTTTTCTTTTTTAATTCATTGCAAAGTTTGACAGGCACTTCTTCCTTTCTATGTTGCATTAACAAAAGACACATGCTCTAATACATTTGATATTACTTTCCCCTCTCCTGACATCTGAGTAAGGTCTGTTACCCTCCATTACTGTGACACTTTTTGTTCTAAAGAGTAAAGAATTTTTTGACTGCCACTATTGGCACATTATGTATTTGCCTCAAGGAGTGTGATGAAACGTACTACAAACTTCCTCCCTTTTATAGAACAGTCATATCATCTTCCATATGAGACTGGTCACCACCATCTTCCATAGAGTGCTAGCTCTTCAACAGAGCACTACTACAGTAGGTTAGCGTTAGACTGGATCTTGAACTGTGTGCTTACTTTAATTCTAAAGTGTTAATCTTTGATTCCTAAACAAACACAACCTTCACTATTGCCTGTATTCACTTTTAGAACCTCTATCTTGATCCCATTAAGGATCATTTCACTTGAGATACAATAGAGTTTTTAGTACTAAAAGTTTTCCATTATTTATCATTTTTATGCATGATTTAAAAGACTATGTCAGCAATCTAAAAAATTAATGTCAATTTCATAAAAGTAGGCTATTTATTATGCATGCTTCCCAGTGATTTATCCTTTTGGAAAATCTCCTGCAGACCTTTCAGCAGTAGTGTCAGTAACTTTTTCACAAGCATTCTATTTAAAAAAAAATATATTTCTGACTACTTAAATATACCTGAAGGATTTCAAAAATAAATAAATACATGACAATTGCCCTACTGATTGAAATGAAATCAATGGTTCACCTAATCCAGTATCTCAGTCACAACCAGATGCTTCAGAGGAAGAACCCATAGCGGACAATTAAAGAATAACCTGCCCACAGAAGATTCTTCTCTGTCAGTTAGTGACTGGCTTATGTCTTGAGTCATGAAGGCTTTTGTCCCTTCTTAAAGTAAAATGTTAATCCTAAATAAAGTAATTTGTATTGTTATTCTTGTTATCTACATAAATGTGTATTTCTGTAATTCCCTTGGCCTCAATCATGGTTTTTGCAAAAACGGCAACAAATTAATATTGTTGTAGTCATATTGGTCCTAAGATATGAGAGAGATTGGGTGGCTGAGCTGATATACCCAAGACCTGAAGGGCTGTGTCAAACCAAAAGATTGTCTCTTTCACCCACAGCAGTTGGTCCAGTTAAAGATATTGGACCCACCTTGTCCCTCACAGATTAACTCTGTGTAAAAACATATTTAATTTTTAGTAGGTTTAAAAAGCAGCACCACAAACACTTCAGATAACTTTGAAAGTGTTGTTTGTAAATTTTTTGTCTACTGATTCATTGTATTAATCATCTCAGATCTCAAATAACTTTGTATATTTATTTATTTTTAAAGTAATTTGAGTTGAATTTTTAAAAAGCTAAAGTACTGAAGAGGTTCAATAACAGTAAGTCAGTATATAATTTCTTGCTAAAGATTATAAATTAGTTAAGCCTTGATCTTCCAAACATACATTGCAACTTGATACATACGAGTAGTCTCATGAGTTTAATAGGACTATTTGTATGTGTAAATTTATTCATGGATAAAAGTTTACAAGATGAGGACCTTAGAAATTACAAATATATTCATTTTGTTTGTAATTCTCAGCTAATCTATAAAAATTAAAATAGTTTTTACAATAGTTCTAAAGCAATTTTATTACCACCATCATAAACCAAATTTAGATATAGTTATTTTCCAATGAATAATATACTAGTTATTTTACTGGTTGACTACGAAGACGTTGGCTACTACGTTTGAAGTCTAGAAAAAATAGTATACTTATTCAAAAGCTTTATTCTCCCATAGCAACAGCTTATATTATGCTGTTTCACTGGCAATGCAACAGTAGCTAATTTTAAGAGTCAGATTTTATTTAAAAAGACAGTAAGTGAAAACTGAGGGACAAAATCCCACATATACAGCTGTCACCTAAAATTAAATGCAACGTTTTTCTCTCAATCCCCGATGTACTTTTTAAAAGTATCATGTGACCAAATTAGCTACTGGAGTGTAGTGAAGGAAAGAACATGTTAAGGCTACAATAGTTATATTAAAAAACTTTGTTTAAAAAAGTTAGAAAAAAATTTTAAAAATGAAAAAAAACCCTATTGCAACTACACATGACATCTTCAAATCAGTCTTATCAGTTTCTTTGTTCCATTTTTATAAAAGTTTAATAGGTTTATATAGGTTTACCGGCTGCTTAAGAAAAGGTTCTTTTTGTCTCTGCCATATTTTGCATTGTTGTCAAAAAAGAAACCAACCAACCAATTTTGAAGAAAAAGACATTCAAGCTAGTGTAACAGAGAACAAACACATCAATGTATTATCTCTAAAGATAATAATAATTTGTTCCAGAAATGACAATAATTGTAATAACAACAGGTACAAAGAACACATTAAAGTGATTTTATTCAATCTACTTAGGAGATAAGTATTTGCTCTGCTTAGTTTAAAATTTTCATTAAATTACTTTCTACAAGTCTCAACTGAGATACTAACTCTACAAAAGACTTGCAGGATACTCATCTATTTGAAGATTTTAATAAATGAGGTCTCCCAAGCAATCTGATAAAGATAAACTACAGTACAAAATTGAAATGCACCAAGAATACATTTACTGATGGGTTTTTTTTGTTTTTTGTTTTTTTTTACCACTCTCTTTTAGAAGTCATGTTCTATACTAGGCAAATATGTTAGTATAACAGCTTGAACATGACTTTACTATTAAATATTTGGTAGTAAGGTATTTGGAAGTAAACACTAAAGTAAAGTAAAGATTGTAAATGTACTTACAAAATCAAAATCTCCATCTTGAGGGACTTTCCAGTTATCAGGGAAAACATTTTTGGATATGTGGTAGGGTTCATGCATGTTCTGATTACAATTTTCATGGCTTTTACTCTTGGAATCTTGTTTATCAAAGTAGTCCATGAAAGAAGGTCTTTGTACTTGCGGTGAAGTAGCATTTCCTTAGTTGAAAGAAAAGAAACGTTAAAACTGTCTGAAGACTGAAAATGTATTGCTCTACAAAATAAGTTATGTTTATGGATTTCCTTGCCTAACTTTACCGTGATTTGTGTAATGTGTATTTATTTCTATACAAACTCAAATATCAATATGTACTAAAGAAAAATACACACACAAGTAACCTAGTTGAAATTAAAAACAAGAATTCTAGATGGAACTGTATTTTTTTATTATAAGCATTAAAAGTCAACTAAGAAAAAACAGATTGGGTAAAATTACCCAGTTTTAAAGAGAGAATAAGCTACAGCGGAGATGGAGTGATGAAGAAAATCTTGCAAACATCTTTTTAGGCATATATACAATGTATGAATGTGTGGGTTTTCTGATCTGCTTGGAAAAGAAATTTCATCAACTGTAAACCTAGACTGTGGTACACCATAGTATACTTAATAATTGTAAAACAATTACAACTTTTATGCTTGGACTTTTCTGCAAAAATTTAAAATGACTTTTTTTTTTCCTGAGTTTCTATAAAATAACTAGGCACAAAAGCATGATATGTTCAGAGGATGCCATCAGTTTTACCTATAGGAGCCCACAGAAGTACAAAAAAACTTTTATAAATAATATTTTTCTTTTAAGGGGTTGGAAGAAGCAGAGCAGTACAGAGTACATTGATTTAAATCTAAGTGGTTTAGATCCTCAATTTGAATCATGATTTAAATCAGCAAGCAGGAAACCTTGATTTAAAGGTTGATTTTAAAATATGGTGAGGGAGGGTACTGTACATAAGAGCCTTTCAGATTTCAGAAATAAATACATTGAGGAAACAGGCTGAGAGTGCCACTTGAGCTCTAATGGAGTGAGCCTTAAGAATCAGTACAAGAAGAACATCAGCAGGCTGGCAGAACAATGAAGTACAATGTGTTACTCATTCTGAAAGTTTTAGTGATGAAATGATCTGATCTTCGGAGTGGCAAGCTAAGGAAAGAAATATAAGGACAGTTTGAAAGCTTTGTTCCTACTGATGTTTTTTCAAAGAGTTCTGTATATACCCAAGGCCTAAAGCTTCCTTTCCCATTGTGTGGCAACTGGATTTGGAAGGAACATAATTTAGCTCATTGATTGGTTTAAGTGGAAATCAGACACTATACCCTGGATGAATTTTGCAAAAGCTTTCAGTACCAGTATGTGGGAATTCTCAAGCTTCAATTCTGAAGCTTATTCAGTTCATCAACAGATTTCCCCACTGGTGAATGTGAAGGGTGGAATGGGCCTTGAGGCCTCCTGCTGAAAACTCCAGGATCCTGCACATCCATACCAGAAATGAGCAAAAGAGAAGTCCTCCAAGCAGCGCATAGTGGTTGCAAGGAAGCAGCAAATAGAGGTGGCAGGGAGCAGCCAATCATGCTCCAGCAGGGCTCCATACCAGGGCCAGGACAAGTTAAAGACTGTATATCCAAAAGGGGTTTGTTCTGTTTGACATACAGATAATGTGTGTGACTTGGCCAGAGGGCTGAGTAACTGAAAACCTGCCTGAGAAACCACTGATGGAGTCACCGTAAATTGAAAGACTGCAGATATGCACAGTCAGAAGGGGGCACTCATGGGGCTGGGTGCTGCACTGTTACAGTGGGATACTGACTTGCTGATGGATTTTTGAAGGGACCACAGGTGACAAAGGTGGTCTTCCTATGCCATCCCAGGAGTGCCTTGTATGATAGCAAATGTCATCCCTTTTTGGAAACTGTTAGGAAAAATCCATTAGGTCAGCTCTGTGAGGACATGGAGGGAATTAAGATATCCTGGCTCATTTGATGCTTCACATATTTTACATGCCAGGGAAATCCAGACTGTTATAGCTACATGAGGTATCAGTGTGTTAAGTAGCATTTGCAGTGAGAGCAATCCATCTTGTGGTCAGCTGGCCTTCACTGTCATGGACTCTGTCCTAGCCCCTATGAACTCAATCGTCTGCGATAGCATGGCAGGTTGAGATGCTCCGTAGCTCCACCTACCAAGTATGGCACAAGCTCACAAGTTTTGGTTGCCTGTTCAGAGCAAGATGGCCTGTACCATAAACTTGGTGTCAGTCTCTACACCGTTAAATAAAAACTCAGAATTTTGCTGTATGTGGCTTTAAATAACAAAAAGAACTGAAGCATTTGATGACAAGGCCCTGACTTAGCCCTGGAGTTATGGATTAGCACTATGGAGCTCCTGTTCTGTCCCAGTCTCACCCAGCACTGCCTCTGAGAAGAAACAGGGAAACATTTTTAACTGAGCGGTTAAGATTGGTCAGTGTCACCTCATGATCCTGCTACAGTACTTCTGGAGAACTAATTCTTGTCATAGCCCTGACTGAGCAGGGTGCATCAGCATGCCTACTCATCCAGCAGGGAGAACAGGAGGCCTGATAAATACCCTCACAGATGATGGGGAGAAGTGATGATTTTTCACAGTTCACCAGAGGGCCCAGCTGGGCTAACAGAGCAAAAGTGCAGCTGATGCTTGTCAGAGTATCCATATATGATCTGCTTCTGATCAGCCAATTGTCTAGACATAGATAAATGTGGGTGCCCTTTTTCCTTGGTTCCATTGCCACTATGGCTAGGCATTTTGTAAAGATTCCCATTGCCCTGGAGAGCCTAAAGGACAGTAACTTCTACTGGTAATGGTTCTCCCCACCGTAAATTTCAAGAACTTCCTGTAGAACAGGTGAAAACCTGGAAATACACATCCTGCAGACACCAGACCTGACCCAGAAATGAAGAAATGATGGAAACAAGTGTTCCCACACTGAAGCTGAAGTGGCTTATGCATTTGTTCAGTCTCCTCAAGTCTATGATAGAATGGAAGATCCCTTTTCTTCTTCAGTATAAGAAATAACATGAAAAGAAGTCTCCTTCCCTGTATTCCTGTGGAATCTCTTCTATAGCTCTTAGACAAAGCAATGAGACTGGTTTTTGTTCTAATAGATTCTCATGAGAATGGTACCAAAGGAGAATGAGAAAGAGGGAAGTACATAGGGGGCAAAGAAAGGAATTGACTAGGGTAGTGAAAATGTCAAGCACCTAATTTGTTGGCTGTAATATCTGAACACACTCAATGAAAATGGATGGGGAGATTTCTGAAAGCCGGCTCTGAGATAGTCATGGCATGATTCTTGTCCTCTGTCCCCCAAATCCAAACCTCCTTCCTTTGAGAGAGCATCTCCTGTATAATGGAGGAGAAAGATGACAGATGCCTTGTAGTGTAGCAGGGTTATGTTAGGGGTAGGTGTTTCAGCTGGCTACTGTGGCAAAATGACAGCATCCTTTATCTTTGAGGAGGCTGGCACCAGAAGGGCTACACACTGGAGGGTAAATACTCAAGGATATATCCAAGGAGAAGTCTCTTCTCTGGGACTGGCTGTGATCTTCATAGATTTCTCCAAAAGGCTTACCTTAAAACTCAAGTTACTCTGTTTTTGGGTTCAGGAAAAGAAGGAGCAGCAGATGGAGCATTTGTCAGGGATGTGCCCTTCCCCAAGAAAAGACATCTGCTGTGCCTGTCAATTGCATAAGACTATGGTTGCAGTTAGGACACAGTTAACTCTGTGAGGCTAAAGTCTTTGGCAAGAAGCACCTCACCCATTATATGGAGGGAGAGGAAGGGGAGGTCTTCCCTTGTTTTTCTTTTTCTTTGAATGTCCTCTGGGTTACTTAGGGAGGTGGTGGAACCTCCGTCTTTGGAGATACTTAAGGTTTGGTTAGACAAAACCCTGGCTGGGATGATCTAGTGGGAGTTTTAACTTTTAGCAGGGGTTGGACTAGATTACCTTATGAGGTCCCTTCCAGCCCTATGATTCTATGATATTTTTTTCAATGAGAAATTTTGTAAGACAGATTTTGTCACAAATGTTTGAGTTTGAAGCTCAAAAAAACAAGGGGGATGGGAGGTGAACACAGAATCAACTATTATCTTCATGCAGACAACTTGCAGATCTACCTTTCTGCTGCAGACCTTTGTTTCTTTCTAAAATCCAAAATCTTGACCTGTGTCTCTGACATCTCCTGATGGATGTCTAGCCATTAGCTCAAGTTCACAAGGCTAAAATGGAGCTCTTAAACTTCTCCCAAGCCTTCTCCATGCTAACCCTCACACGTGGGAGGCACTGCCAACAAACATCCATAAAACCACTTTACTCTTATTCAAATCCCTCTTTAAAACTTTTCTTTGCCATGATGCCTATAAAAAAATCTTGATAACAGCAAGATTGCTACTGTGATGAGATCACAACCCAACAATGCTACTGACCAATATTGGCACATTGGTTCCTTGTACCCCTGTCTTTCTGTATCCATCTATTGTCTCCTGGAATTGACTGTAAGCTCTGTGCATTAGGGACCATCATTTTGTCTTTTGTTTGTATAGCACCTTGCACAATCAGATTCTGGTCCATGACTAGGTCTCCTAGATGCTCTAGTAATACAACTAACAACAACACCATCACCACTGCTCCAATTCAAGTTCCTTCTCACTGTCATGCATGGGTGGGTAGTGGCAACTGAGGGAAGATCAAGACTGCTCCACCCATTATGTCTTTCATTACAGCCATTACACAGGGTCAAAAGGAGGCACAGAGTGATGGACTCTGCTATTCATAAATTTACGAGCTCACATACATTAGACAAATGTCCATCTACAATGGGATTCACTAGAACACATACTTGTAAATCTGTTATCTTACAATATTTCCTCAAAATATCTCCGTTTTAAAAATAAGTTCCACTGTAATTGGATCTGCCTGGGGCCAGGTTTCTACGCAGCTCTGTTCAGGTGCATCCATTTGCAGAACTGGAATCTCAGTCAATGCATAATCTGACACATGACTGCTGGCAGAGCCTACACTTTATAAATTTATAGATTCCAAGGCCAGAAGGAACCATTGGTTATGTCTACACTTGCTAAAATTAGTTCAAATTAGTTAGTTCGAACTAACATGGCCACACTGAAATGTTAGTTCGAACCAAGCAAGCTTAGTTCGAATTAGTGATCCCCATTCATTTCAATGGCCAGTTAGTTCGAACTAAGAAATTAGTTCGAATTAACATGGCCATATTGGTTAATTCGAACTAGTTAGTTCAAATTAACCCTTTAATTCGAATACCCTATTCAAACTTATTAGTTCGAATTAAGGAAGCCCTTAATTCAAACTAACTAAAGCCTAGTGTAGCCATGGCTTTAGTTAGTTCGAATTAAGCCTCCTTAATTCGAATTAACTTGCCAGTGTAGACATAGCCATTGTGATCAGCTAGTCTTAACTCCTGTATAACACAGGCAATAGAACTCCCTCAAAATAATTTTTAGAGAATATCTTTTAGAAAAACATCCAATCTTGATTTAAAAACTGGCAGTAATGGAGAATCCACCTTGACCTTTGGTAAATTGGTCCAATGGTTAATTACTCAGACTGTTAAAAACGTACGCCTTATTTACAGTCTGAATTTGTCTAGTTTCAGTTTCCAGCGATTGGATCATGTGACACTTTTCTCTTCTAGGCTATTACTAAATATTTGTTCCCTATGTAGATACTTACAGACTTTCATCAAGTCTCCCTTTAACTTTTTCTTTATTAAACTAAATAGATGTAGCGTTTTGAGTCTAACACTATAAAGCATATTTTCCAGTCCTTTAATCATTCTCATGGCTCTTCTCTGATCCCTCTCTAATTTATCAACAACCAGTGCCAAATACAGAAGCAAAATAACCTATCTATTCCTACTTGAGATTCCCCTGTTTATGCATCCAAAGATCACATTAATTCTTTTGGCCACAGCATCACACTGGGAACTCATGTTCAGCTGATTAACCACCACACTCCAAAACTTTTTTCAGAGTCATTGCTTCCCAGGATAAAATTCCCTATTCTATAAGGGCTACATTCTTTGTTCCCAGATATATAGTTAGCCACATTAACATGCATATTGATTGCTTGTGCCAAGATTACCAAACAATCCAGATCACTCTGAATCAATGACTTGTTGATTTACCACTTACCATTTACCACTCCTGCAATTTTTTTTTTGTCAGCTGCAAACTTAATCAGTGTTAATTTTATCTTTTCTTCCAGATCACTGATAAAAGTGTTAAACAGCATAGGGACAAGAACTGATCCCTGCTGGAACTCACTGGAATCATGCCTGCTTGATGACAATTCTTCTTTTATATTTATATTGAGACCTTTCAGTTAGCCTCTTTTTAATCCATTTATTATTTGCCATGTTAATTGTAAATTATTTAGCTGTGTAACCTCATGAAAAAAGATATCTAGTTAGTTGGACAGAATGTATTTTCCATAAACTCATATTGATATGCATTAATTATATTACTCTCCATTAATTCTTTATTAATTGAGTCCTATATCAAGCCACTCCATTACCGTGATACAAAAAAAAAAAAAAAAAAAAAATGGAGAAATTTGTTCTAAATAGTGATCTTAAGTATGGTGCTGTCTTGGGAACAAATTTGACATTTGAATTCCTTCAAGGACATGAATAGTCCCTAACACAATATCACATATATAACTTTTCATTTATTTTACATAAGATCTACACTTAAAACATCATGAAATAATGTAGCTTATCAAAATCACTTTTAAACTGCCACTTTCCAAAATCTTTTCTATTGTCCTCTTTTCAGTTTTTAAAATTCTAGGCCAGCATGGGTTAGTATATTTGTCCTTGGTTTCCTTTGAAGGAAACGTAATTCATGAAGGGTCATATGCTCTCCTTCTTCTTACACAATAGAAGGGAACAGAACACAGTGTCTGGAAGCTTTACAAAAGCCATGTAACCTTGGGGAGCTTTGTTCCCTTTCTATTTGATTTAACGCTGGAAAAGCAGTATATGTCCTATAATTCTTTCCTCTTCCATTTCAATATTTCTTCTTTAAAGAGTGCTTCAATCAAATAATTAGTGAACAATTCTAGTTCTCTGGATACAGTATGTATATAATACCACATGTGAACTCTCCTATGAATTACTTATTTAAAGTACAAAGTAAAATTCTTAAATTTTTTATTCCAAAAAACACTCAACAAAACTGTGTACACCTGAAATTAAGCATAAATAACTTTCCTTATGTAATTCTGATTCCAACATAACTTATTCTTTTCAGCAATATTTTATTCTCCTGTATTAATTCACTCAACTCTAATACAGCAGCATACCTGAGTCCTACAATACTTGACTTAAAATACTTCCTTTAGAGTCCAATTGTGATCTCAGCCCCGCTGTGCATGCGAGAAGGAAGGAAGTTCATGCAGGGGTTGTAGATACTGCCATGCTTCCCTCCACACGCTTTCATCTGTCAGCTCCCTTTAAAACTGTTAACCATAATCTTCAATTCTTGTCCTTCCTTGGTTCTATCTATGACTCTGTCCCTTCTTGATTTTCCTGCTCTCTTTACAAGTGTTCCTTCAGCCTGCCTTTCAAAGAACCCTAAAAACCCCCAAAGAAAGTTGAGGAGGATTCTGTCCTTGGCCCCCTTCCCTTCTTTTTCTATGTCTTAGAATCATAGAATCATAGAATAATAGGGTTGGAAGGGACCTCACGAGGTCATCTAGTCCAACCCCCTGCCAAAAAGCAGGACCACTCCCCCTAAATTATCCCAGCCAGGGTTTTGTCTAACCGAGCCTTAAAAATCTCCAAAGATGAAGATTCTACCACCTCCCTAGATAGCCCATTCCAATGCTTCACCACCCTCCTAGTGAGAAAGTTTTTCCTAATATCCAACCTTGACCTCCCCAGCTGTAATTTGAAACCATTGCTCCTTGTTCCGTCCTCTGTTACCCTCGAGAACAGCCTAGCTCCCTCCTCTTTGGAGCAACCCTTCAAGTAGTTGAAGGTTGCTATCAAATCTCCCCTCAGTCTTCTCTTCTGTAGACTAAATAAGCCGAGTTCCTTCAGTCTCTCCTCATAAGTCATGTGCCCCAGCCCCCTAATCATTTTTGTTGCCCTCCGCTGGACTCTTTCTAAGTTGGCCACATCCTTTCGGTAGTGGGGAGCCCAAAACTGGACACAGTATTCCAGATGCGGCCTGACCAGTGTCGAATAGAGGGGAATTATCACATCCCTCAATCTGCTGGCAATACTCCTACTGATGCAGCCTAATATGCCATTGGCCTTTTTGGCAACAAGGGCACACTGTTGGCTCATATTCATCTTCCCGTCCACCATAACTCCCAGGTCCTTTCCTACAGCGCTGCTACTTAGCTGATCGGTCCCCAGCCTGTAGCAGTGCATGGGATTTTTCCGTCCTAAGTGCAGGACTTTGCACTTGTCTTTGTTGAACCTCATGAGGTTTCTTTCGGCCCAGTGTTCCAATTTGTCCAAGTCTCTCTGGATCCTGTCCCTGCCCTCCAGAGTATCTACCATTCCCCCCAACTTGGTGTCATCCGCAAACTTCCTAAGCACGCAGTCTATTCCATCATCAAGATCATTAATGAAGATGTTGAATAGAACCGGCCCCAAGACCGACCCCTGGGGCACTCCACTCATTACCGGTTGCCAACCAGACATCGAGCCATGGATTCCTACCCGCTGAGCCCGTTGATCTAACCAGTTTTCGATCCACCTTACGGTCCACTCGTCCAACCCATACTTCCTTAACTTGCCAACGAGAATGCTGTGGGAAACTGTATCAAAAGCCTTGCTAAAGTCAAGGTATATCACATCAACGGCTCTTCCCGCATCCTCAAATCTAGTCATCTCATCATAGAAGGAAATCAGGTTGGTCAGGCACGATTTGCCCTTGGTGAATCCATGTTGACTGTTCCTGATCACTCTATTTTCCTCCAAGTGTTTCAGGATGGATTCCTTGAGGACCTGCTCCATGATTTTCCCAGGGATTGAGGTGAGGCTCACCGGTCTGTAGTTCCCCGGATCCTCCTTTTTCCCTTTCTTAAAGATAGGTACTATATTTGCCTTTTTCCAATCCTCCGGGACCACCCCCGTTCGCCACGAGTTCTCAAAGATAATGGCCAGCGGCTCTGCAATCACTTCCCCCAACTCCCTCAGCACCCTCGGATGCAGTTCATCCGGCCCCATGGACTTGTGCACATCCAATTTCATTAAGTGTTCCCTAACCTGACTTTCCATCACCGAGGGCCACTCTTCTCTCCAGTCCGCGTTACCCCGTGTAGTAGCCTGGGAGCTGGCCCGCCCTGTGAAGACTGAAGTAAAAAAAGCATTGAGTACTTCAGCCTTTTCCACATCATCCTCCACGAGGATGCCTGCCCCATTCAGTAAGGGACCTACACCACCTCTGATCCTTTTCTTGTTGCTGATATACTTATAGAACCCCTTTCTGTTATCCTTCACATCTCTTGCTAGCTGCAACTCCAATTGTCCTTTGGCCTTTCTGATTTGATCCCTGCAGTCCCGAGCAATATCTTTATACGCCTCCCTTGTCATCTGTCCAAGCTTCCACTTCTTGTAAGCTTCCCTTTTATGTTTCAGCTCCCCGCAGAGTTCCCTGCTAAGCCACTCTGGTCGCCGTCCACATTTGCTGTTCTTTCTGCACATCGGAATGTTATCTTCCTGTGCCTTTAACAGGGTTTCTTTAAAATGCAGCCAGCTGTCTTGGACACCTTTCCCCTTCAGATCAGCCTCCAATGGGACCCTGCCCATCAGCTCCCTAAGGGAGCCAAAATCTGCTTTTCTGAAGTCCAGGGTGTGTGTTCTGCTTCTTTCCTTCCTTCCATTGATCAGGATCCTGAACTCTACCATCTCATGGTCGCTGCTGCCCATTTCTTATCTCATGCTAATCTCAGCTACAAACACTACCATGTCTTTTAGAAAAACATCTAATCCACGCACAGGAGATCTACTTTCTGGACACTACAATGCAAATTAGTGATGAGCATATAAACACCACCCTATACTGAAAACTTACTGATGGCTATAGTTACCTACATCCCTCGAGTTCACATTCAAGACAGACTACACAATCCACTGTCTACAGCCAAGCTCTAAGAGATAACCACATTTGCTCCAATCCCTCAGCCAGATACAGACACCTTCAGGATCTCTATCAAGCATTCTTGAAACTACAATACCCACCTGGAGAAGTGAAGAAACAGATTGAAAGAGCCAGACGGACACCTAGAAGTCAACTACTACAGGACAAGCCCAAGAAGGAAAACAACAGAATGCCACTGGTCATAACCTACAACCAGCAAGTCAGACCTCTAGAGCACATCATCAAGGATCTACAGCCTATTCTACAAGACGATCCCTCACTCTCTCAAGCCTTGGGAGACAGACCTCTCCTCGCTTACTGACAGCTCCCCAACCTTAAGCAGATACTCACCAGTAACTACAGGCCAAACAACAGAAACATTAAAGCAGGCAAATACCCCTGCAACAAACCATACTGACAACTTTGCCCACATATCTGCATAACAGACACCATCACAGGGCCTAATCAAACCAGCTGCTACATCAAGGGCTCATTCACCTGCTCATCCTCCAATTTGATTTATACCATCATGTGCCTCCAATGCACCTCTGCCTTATACATTGGACAAACAGGACAGTATCTGTGCAAAAGAATAAATGGACACAAATCTGACATCAGAAATAACATTCAAAAACCAATAGGGGAACACTTCAATCTCTCTGCTCACTCCATTGATGATTTGTTAACAGCTGCACTTAACAAATGGATAACAAATCAAAGCTTCAAAGAGAAACTGCAGAAATGGAATTCATATGCAGATTTGACACTGTTGCCTGAGGGCTAAATAGGGTTTTTCTTATTACAACAGGTGATTTCACCTCACCTTCCTCTATATGCTGTTCCCCACTGTTTGAATTTAAACAACTGCTTTGATTTGCTGTATCAGTCTGACCTGATCCTATGACTTACACTTCCCTGCATTTATTTTCCTCCCATTCTGTTAAATTCCCCATCTTCAAGCATCTGACGAGGTGGGATTTTCTCCCACAAAAGCTCATGCAATAAATAAATTTGTTAGTCTTCAAAAGTGCTACAGGAATCCTTGTTTTTCCACGTCTTTGTTAATGACTTACAGATTTACCTCTCTACTGAAGACTTGTCTCCTTCTGTTCAAACTAAAATCTCAACCTCTCTCTCTGACATCTACTTGCTGATATTTAACTGTCAGTTCAAGCTCTTCATGGCTAAAACAGAGCTTCCTCTCACCAATAGCTCCCCATTACGAACTTTCTCAATCACTGTGGACAAAATCAGAATCCTGCCAGTCACTCTGGCCAATAATCTGGGCATCATCTTCGATTTAGACCTCCCTCTAGGTCCTCACTGCCAGATTATGCCTAAATTTTGTTGATTCTTTCTATATAACATCTCTAAAATACAGCCTTTTCTATCCATTCATACAACTAACCTCTCGCCCAGGGACTCAGACACTTTGATGAAGTGGGATTTTCTCCCACGAAAGTTCATGCGATAAATAAATTTGTTGGCCTTTAAAAGTGCCACAGGACTCCTTGTTTGTTTTGCTAAACTAGACTAACATGGCTACCCTTTTGGAACTTCCCCATAACAATATCCCTTCCCATTTCCTGCTTTCCTGGATGGGGCAGAGACACTTAAAATAGTAGTTTCTTAGAGCAGGAAAGCTGGAGCAATATCTCTGGGGTTTGCCTACATTGAGGAAGTAAATTGCACCAAAAATGTGTTTTAAATACTACATTAAACACATCTTGGTACTTAGAATAGACAAAGGCAGTCTTGTTTAAAAAAATATTAGCTATTTGTGGTTAATCCTAAAGGTAATCCCATGCCAGTCCCTTTTTGGCATGGTTTTGGGAAGGAAGCCAAAATGCCTTTAATGGTCTGAGAAGTTGATGTGAATGAGGGAATGTGGAAATTATCTTGATCACTCAATATATCTATTCCTTCTTGGTAGTACTGATAGTAAAGACAAAATTAAATTAGATGTCTCAAAATGGCTCTCTAGTAGCTTTATTTCTATGAAGGGAGTTTTTCTATGAAGGGAGTTTTTCCCAAGGATCATCAAGATGTCATATAAAGTTTATCTTAAAAATGTAAATTGTGACATCTAACACAATGAAGAAACAAAAATTGACTGCAGCTCTGTCATTCTCAAACAAAAAAAAAACCCCTATTTCAAAGACTGTGCGGGGGGCGGGGAGGAATTAATTTTGTGCAAACATTTCAACTTAAATAGGAATATATTCCACTGTAATGCATATTTTGATCAAACCCACCAGATGACTTCATTAAGGAAAAATGTCTCAGTGATGATGTATTCCCTCCAGAAAAGTACTTTATGAAGATTAAATCTGTGGGAACAATGGATTTCTTTTTTTAAAAATGTATAGGAGAAGCCTAGTTTAATAAGAAGTATGTACAATATCAAGTATTAAGCAACTTATATGTATTATATCACAACTTTAAAAAGGTAATCATTAAGTTGTACAGTACCAATGGCAAAATACATTATCCCGCCACTTTGGGCACTTTGTAGTTAGTCGGTTTTAACCTCTCTGCACTACAGATGCCAAAACACATGTATAGTAATTAAAATGTTACCCTGACATTGGAGAAAACTGATCTTCCCTTAATGGGGGGATGAAATGCTGATATCACTGACCGATGCACTCTCAATGAGCTAAGCACAAGTTTCAATGAATGAAGATACAGCAAGTACCCCAAGATATTCTGGATAGAAGCCAGTGTCAGCTGAATTCCACAGGCCAATGAACACACCAAAAACCACTTCCATTTTGTTGAATAGGTCACTATGATTGCAGGCTTTCTACTATGAATCTGTTGAACCAGCATTGAACACTGCCCTTCCTCCTCATTTAGCCAGGAAGCAGCAACACCGTGAGATGCAGAGATATGAGAGCAGGAGGCAAGGTATGACTGTAATTTTATGTGAGTGCATCCATTTGGAGATGTAGGAGTATGAAATGTTGAACTGATGGCACAAGAAGATCAGAGAACCAGCATTGCCTTGGCCATGTGAGGACTATACGAATCCACCTTCAACTTGAGGATGACTTGTGGAATGATCAAGATTGGGGGGAAGCATACAGGACAGACAACTGTCAGTGGAGATGGCAAGCATGGGACAGGAAGCCTGGACTGAGGCCCCCTCAGGAGCAGAACAGATATTTCCTATTGTTCTTCATGGCAAAGATGTTGATTGTTGGAATGTCCCATGATGTGAAAATGACCTGGAAAATACCAGTCTTCAGAGACAACTGATGGTTTAGGAAAAAATTTCCACTGAGATAGTCTGCAAGATGATTCTGCATCCCAGACAAGTTGTTGGCTATCAGAGTGAAACCTCTCCTCAATGTAGAACTGCCACAAGCTGATTTCCTCTTGGTAGAACACCCTGGAGTTTGCTTCACCTTGCCTATTCACATAATATAGTCCAGTGGTATTATTGGTAAATATGTGAACCACTGAGCAAGTTCCGTGTAATGTCAACATGAGAAAGAACTTCCTGTCTGGATCTGCCTCGTAGTAACCTATCATCTACACACAGAAAGATATAGATTCCATTCTTCCTGCAGTATGCTATCACCATGACCTTGCATTTGGTAAAAACCTAAGGGGTAGAAGAGAGGCCAAAGGAAAGGACTGTATAGTGAAAGTGGCACTCCACAACAACAAACTGAAGGAATTTTCTGCGGCTTGGCAAAACTGCCATATAAAAAAAGAGGTATCTCGAAGGTCCAGAGAAGCAAACCAGTCATTCTGAGACAATGCAAGGAGGATAGTCGATAGATTGATCATTTGGAACCTCATGTATCTGATATATTTGTTGGGATTGAGACATGAAGGTAAAGAATGAGTCTTATGCTTCCCTTGGATTTGGGCATCAGAAAATACCAGGAATAGAAGCCCTGACCTTGGTGTTCTGTAAAACTTCCTCCATTGCTCTCAAAGTTAGTAAAAAAAAAAAATATTAAAAAAAAAAAAAAAAAAACCTGCTCAAGGAGCAGTATCTCATGAGAGAAGCCCCGTAAAAGTCCTCAAAGGAGTGCAAAGTCTCATCCGTCTCGTCTGAAAAAAAGGACTCAGACACTGACGGGCGAATCCTCTATGGCCTGTTGCACAATGAAAGCAATGCCCAAATTTTGCAGTCAGGACTACCACCAAGATAATCACTGTACTTGAAGTACCCACAATGTCCATCACAGACAGCAACAAAGTCTTAGCCACTAGTCCTTCAATAATAAATGTCCATAATTTCTCCCTCAAGGCTTCAGGCAACTGGTCCACAAACTCAGACGCAGTCATCTAGCTCACACAGATGTATTTGGACAGCAATGTTTGCTGGTTAACAATGTGCATCTGTAAGGAAGAGGAGGCATAAATTGTCCTACACAGCAAGTCCATCTATTTAGAATTCTTATTCTTGGGAGTGGACTTAAATCTGGCCTGCCAATTTCTACTCACTGAAGTTAGAACCAGAGAGTTGGGGAGTGGATGTGAGTAAAAACCTGCAAATCCTTCTTCAGCATAAAGTAGCACTTCTCCACGCACTTTGCAGTGGTCAATACTGAAGCTGGCATGCTCCGGAGAACCTTACAGTGCGTCTACACTTGTAAATTAAGTCGACTTAAGCCTGCTTAATTCGACTTAATTTACTCTGCGTCTATACTACAATTTCCTTAAGTCGACTTAAGCTACTGCTTAAGTCGACTTAAGGAAATTTTAAATCAACTTTATAAAACATAGTTTAAAGTAGACTTACTGGCTAAGTGGACTTTATTAAGTCGACTTAAGCCAGTGTAGACTCAGAGTAGCCCTAAGTCTACTTTAAGTTGACTTAAAGGGCCCCCAGCGTTCCCCCACTGACCTCCCTGCCAGGGTGCCTGGCACAGCCAGAGCCTGCCATGCCCATCCACAGGGCAGGTCTCAGCCCTGCCCACCCCACTCCTATACCCTGCCTCTGTCCTGCTCAGCCCCCATTGTACCCCAGTACAATGGGGAAAATGCTGAGCCCTCTGGCACTTTTAAAGGGGTGCCCCCCCTCCCACCATGGACCACTCCCAAGTCCACCTAGCCCCCAGAAGTCGACTTAGGCGTCCAGTGTGGATGCTCTAAGTCAATTTGGCAAAGTCGACTTTAAGTAGACCTAACTTTAATAGTGTGGACATGCTAAGTCGACTTATTTGGCCAAGTGTAGACATAGCCTTAGGCTCTAAGAGCACATTATTACAAAGGAGGGTGACTCTTCTAATGGCAACTTATGGGCAAAAACTCCTTGAACACCCAAGGAACAGTCACATAATACAAGGTAACTCCTTGAAATCCTCCAATCCGATGGAGAGAAAAAGCAAGGTACCGCAGAATCATCCTGGGATGAAGAAAAAGCAGTTAACTGCCAAAGCCAGATCCTGCTGCAGGACTCATGACCAAGATAGGATGACTGTGGAGGTTCCATAAAGTTAAGACTCACTGGAGAATATTGCCACCATAACATCAGCGATGTTGACAGCATGGCTGCTGAAGACGTTCCTAGTGCCAAGGAGATGACTTGTACCAAGCCCAGCATGGGCTCCACTTCTACTCAGTGTGGAAGGGAAACACAGGTTGAGTGACAAAAGACCCAAAGGTTCAATGGCCTTCTTTGCCAATGAGGCTATAAACAATGCAGCCCTGGTAAAGTCCTGGATCCAGGGAAAGGTCAGGACAGAGAGGCAGAGGAAGTCTGGTGTGGAAACCATTGGTGCTGGACTCAACAAATGCCCTGAGACCAGAACTGGAGTCGATGGTACAGGATTTTTGACCTCCCTGTGTAGTACTGAAGAGCAGCTCTGGTCCATCCTATGCATTGGCATTCATACTGTGGCAGCCTGCACTCCTTTTGCAGGAGACAGATGAGTCCTCATGTAAACTGGAGTGGTTACACTTGGTCATGTGTAACCTCTTCCTCAGCACACTCAATGCAGAATGACTCCTCCATCTCTTTGGTGATATGCAAGCTCCAGGATGTGAAGCAGCAGCGTTCTCAGAACTTGAGGGCGATCTCCGATCCAGTGTAGGCCTCAATGACAAAAAAGGCCATGTGGCCTGTTCAAGCAAGTGCTTCTTTAGGTGAAGATCAACTGCCACCTGAGTCCATTTAGTAAACAATTTTCAAACTGAAAACTGTTCTTTGACATGGACTTCTCCTATGCACAACAAGCACCATGTGTGGGAATTGTGCATTGCTCCCACACACAGTGGACAGTGTTTAAAGCCTGGTGAGGGCATCACCAGATAATACTTAAATATTAATTAACAATAAATCTAACAAACAGAATAGTAAGGATGTGACCGGATGCCTGGACAGGTCAAACGGAGGATGCCACACTCAGGGCAAACTACAAGAAACAGAGCAGACAATCCCCTAAACTAACAGTTTATTCTATAGATTCACCAAGGCAGTAACAAAACTGCTTCTGTAGTACAACACTAGTTAACAAGAAAACAAATACAATCTCCTTTAGGCATTTCAGCCCCTGGTTGCCATCTTGTCAACCAAGATTAATACAGTGAGAAGCTACTAAAACCTGATTCATCATATTTAAAGCTCATCAATCCCAAAGGACTAGACACTTATCCCCAGATCAATATGAATCTCAGATCTTACCCAGATATCATATTGTCAGTCAATCCTGAATAACTAAATTTAACATTTATTAATAAAATGAAAAATAAATCATTATAAGAGTTATAAGCAGTTGAAAGATCAATATACATACAAATGATTTCCAGTATTTATAGATCAGGATCATCATAGAATCATAGGGATGGAAGGGACCTCACGAGGTCGTCTAGTCCAACCCCCTGCTAAAAAGCAGGACCACTCTCACTAAATCACCCCAGCCAGGGTTTTGTCTAACAGGGCCTTAAAAATCTCCAAAGATGGAGATTCTACCACCTCCCTAGATAGCCCATTCCAATGCTTCACCACCCTCCTAGTGAGAAAGCTTTTCCTAATATCCAAACTTGACCTCCACAGCTGTAATTTGAAACCATTACTCCTTGTTCTGTCCTCTGTTACCATCGAGAACAGCCTAGCTCCCTCCTCTTTGGAGCACCCCTTCAAGTAGTTGAAGATTGCTATCAAGTCTCCCCTCAGTCTTCTCTTCTGTAGACTAAATAAGCTGAGTTCCTTCAGTCTCTCCTCATAAGTCATGTGCCCCAGCCCCCTAATCATTTTCGTTGCCCTTTGCTGGACTCTTTCCAATTTGTCCACATTGTTTCTGTAGTGGGGAGCCCAAAACTGGACACAGTATTCCAGATGCGGCCTCACCAGTGTCAAATAGAGGGGAATTATCACATCCCTCGATCTGCTGGCAATATTCCTACTGATGCAGTCTAATATGCCATTGGCCTTTTTGGCAACAAGAGCACACTGTTGCTCATATTCATCTTCCCGTCCACCATAACTCCCAGGTCCTTTTCTACAGCGCTGCTACTTAGCCGATCGGTCCCCAGCCTGGAGCAGTGCATAGGATTTTTCCGTCCTAAGTGCAGGACTTTGCACTTCTTTGTTGAACCTCATGAGGTTTCTTTTGGCTCAGTGTTCCAATTTGTCCAAGTCTCCCTGGATCCTGTCCCTGCCCTCCAGAGTACCTACCATTCCGCCCAGCTTAGTGTCATCCGCGAACTTACTAAGCATGCAGTCTATTCCATCATCAAGATCATTAATGAAGATGTTGAATAGAACCGGCCCCACGACCGACCCCTGGGGCACTCCACTCGTTACCGGTTGCCAACTGGACATCGAGCCATTGATTCCTACCCGCTGAGCCCGTCGATCTAGCCAGTTTTCTATGCACCTTACGGTCCACCCGTCCAACCCATAATTCCTTAACTTGCCGACGAGAATGCTGTGGGAAACCGGATCAAAAGCCTTGCTAAAGTCGAGGTATATCATAGTGATGTTATATCTGCTGGTTTGCAAATATATCTCTGGAATCAATCCAAAGGGTTATAGACCAATAGGCAGTCAGGGGTAGAGTCTGTTAGAGTTTTTCCATGGGTTCCAGGATAATCCGAAACAAATAAGGAATTCTGTGGAACTTTTAAAGACTAACAAATTTATTTATCACATTATTTAATTTGTTAGTCTTTAGAAGTATCACAGAACTCCTTGTGTGTTTTACCCCTCTAGAGGATAATCCAAGTAACTACTTGGAGATCTCAGTCCTATGGCTTAGGCCTTCCCTGTTAAAAGTTTAAGCAGACCTAAGATGAAAGGACGAGGACTGAAGCTTCTCTTTTATAGCTCTCTAGCAGACTGACAACCCTTCTCACACAAATTATCATAGCAGGACTTTCTCCTCCAAGTTAGAATAGACCATGAAGATAGTATGTGGGTAGAGTGAGGGGGCATGGTCTCCTTTGGAGATGGACAGGAAGGGACAGCCAAACCCCTGAGGAGCCAGAACAACCTTGCCCGCCCCATGAAAAGCAGAGGGATGGGATAGGAAGTATAAAAGGTGAGTCCTCTAGTTCAGTTTGGAGGGAGCTGCCACAGGGGAAGGAAGTCTCTCCATTCACGCTTGGGATCTAATCCAACCGCAGCACCGCTGAAGAGCTGCCAGCCACCTGGGCCACAGAGAAGCTGCCAGCTGCATGCAACTAGGTGGAGCTACTGGCCACCTGTGACGCTGAGGACCTGTGGGGGCTACCCCTAACCATATACCCCGAGGAGACTGATGGTGATCCTGAGGCCCAAATACTCCAGGGAGAGAAGGAAGAAAGGAGCCAAGTGAACCAGATGTTTGTCCAGTTGTGCTGTGGCCTGTGGCTGCGTCAGCAAGTTATGGCTGGAGCCCTGCTAACCTAGTGGCAGACCACCACCAGTAGGGCCCCCTGGACTGGGATGCAGTGACAGAGCTCCTAGGCTGGGACGCCTCTGCCCCTGATAGGGTCCCTGGACTGGGATGCAGTGACAGAGCTCCTGGGCTGGGACGCCTCTGCCCCTGATAGGGTCCCTGGACTGGGATGCAGTGACAGAGCTCCTGGGCTGGGACGCCTCTGCCCCTGATAGGGTCCCTGGACTGGGATGCAGTGGAGTTGGGGGGGGTTCACATACCTCTCCCCACCTTGCCACACCATGCCTGGGGTGGTCGCCTCACCCCAGCATGTGAAGCCTTGGAGGCCAATAGACTGCTTGTTCACCCCACTCTGCCTGAGGGCCCGGGGTCATCGACTGCTTCCTTGCTTGCTCCACCCTGCCAAAGGGCCTGGAGACACAGACTGCTTCCTGGCCCGCCTTGCACTGCCTGAGGGCCCTGGGGCTACAGACTGCTTAAATCACCTGTGACCTACAGGAGAAGCCAGGACCTCTCCCTCAAACATTAATTCCTCTCTGAGTTTCTGCACACAGAGGAGTACTGTAGTGAGGGGGCATAGCTTCCCTGCCAGATGTCCAGGGAGACATGGTCCAACACTCTACAGTGGACCTTTGCTTTGAAGCTAATCTTCTATTTCCTATGCATACGCAGGTAAACCAGTTACTCTCATTCACATAAGGCAATTAACTGTTCCTCCATTATAACATAAATAGTTAAGCTGAAAACGATGCAGATGGTTAGTTTTCCTGCACTGTCTCAAATCTTTGATCTTACAGTTAAATGAACTATTTGCATACAAAAAGTATGGCAATTAAAACATGAAAGGGAATTAGTACCTATAAAATAATCTGGTTACATTGTTAAACTTCTATCAAGATACAGGTAAACACAGATAAAAACACTCAGTATCTACCTTTGATTTCTATTAGCATAAATGAATTGGTTAATGATTTCTAGTCTAATGTCTCTCTGAAATTCACACAAAAATAAA
The DNA here is from genome assembly GCA_007922175.1 of Pelusios castaneus. Lineage (NCBI taxonomy): Eukaryota > Metazoa > Chordata > Testudines > Pelomedusidae > Pelusios > Pelusios castaneus. Next base: position 5,183,012 of record ML685865.1, read on the forward strand.
TAGTCTTGAGTACAATTGTAAATGCCTGTTAAATTGTCATGGGTTGTACACAGGTTGGCTGGTCTGACAGTGTCACAGAGTTCTAATTAAATATACACAAGTAGAAAAGTCACCAAGAACTACAAAGATTATGCGGTTAGAAACCATACAGAGCTTTTACTCCAACCATGCGTGGCAAGAAAGGGCCAAAGGAAAGGGGGGAGGTCTAAACAGTGTCACCTCATACAGTCAAGTGAGGCATAAGCAATTGCCCTCTACAGGTACTGCTAGGCAAATTCTCCAGCCCCAGTGTGCTGAGTGCACAAACACCTAAGTGAAATACACAGCTGCATCTACTCAAAGAAAAGTCAGTGGTCCCGACATTTAACTCAAAGTGAGGACAAATTTACTATTTCTGAAGGAAACTGCGGACATCCCCAATTTCAAATGTGTTTTCTGTTTTAGGGAGTGTTGGTTGTGACTCCTCTATTTATGTTGCCTAACATTCCCATTAGAAAAGATTCTTACAACCTTTACAGTTATGTCTTCACTAGTTTAAAAAAAAAGCATGGTATTTTCAAGACAGCTAACCCATGACAGTTACTTCATTATAAAATCCTAGAGAAGACAAGGAAAGTGGTAGTTTTATCCTGACATAGCTGGTCAAGGTAAACCCAGTGTTGTCAGGGCAAGGGGTGGGAAAGGAGCGTAGAGGAGAAGATTCTAGGACTTATCTTGACATCAATGTAAAACTACCACTTGCCCTGCCTTCACCAACATTTTAGAATGAATTATCTAGAGAAATGAACACCTCTGTTGTATAGTAGGTCTTGGAAATCTGACAGGAACAAAGCCTGGGGCTAGAGACATGCCTCATTTTTGTCCCATCCATTTCATTCAAGTTTCACTGAGATATAAACTGGTAAAAACTACCATTTTCCTTCTCACACTATTATTTTGAGAGTATGTCAAAATAACAAAACACAAATTTTCTAGAGTGTTGGGCCACCACAGGACACACTGGTAGAGTGTGTTGACAACACTGGCAGGCTGAGCTCTCCTTTCCCCAACTACCCAATTCCCTGGACCTGGCACATGCTCCACTCTGCGGGCACCACATGGGGAAGAAAACTGTTCTGCTACCTACTCTTCTTGGGAGATAATGGAAAGGAGAGTGGTGCCAAGTTCTCCTTGACTATACCCAGATGCAGCAAAGGGCAGTAGCAGCTCATCCCCCTCCCCTGGGGGAACCGTCTTCTCCTAACTAACAGTCAGTACGCTGGCTCAAGCAGAAGTCTGTCAGTAGTGCCGAAAATTGAGGGTTCAAATCCTGCAGCTGATACATTATAGGAGGATCGGGAGGAAATATTTCTGTGGTATATATTAAAACTTGTTTTTACCCTTCTCCTTTAAAAAAATGAATGAATGAACAAGCTTATGAAATTACATACAAAAATCCTACCTAAAAGTATTTCCATTTAGGTTGAAAAGTCAAGCATTTGAAAGTTAGTTAAAGCAAGATTTATAGTTGCCTATGCATCCTTAATTCTGCTCCAGCCTTATGCATAAGTGTTATGATACAGTCTTTAATTACATGATCACATACTACATTTTCCATAGGACTCCTCATTCAGTACACAGGAAGGATTCATAAAGCGGCAGAAATACAAAGCACAGGCAACCGTATATCTGGCATTTCCTGACTTTAGATTTTGCAATTTAAGCAATGGTCTTCATATTTAGTTTTTGGGTGATGATTGTGGGTTGCTTTTTGTTTTTTAGTAATCTCTATGTAAGATATAATCAAAATGTTAATTGTTCTGATAATTGAAAGGAAAATGCAGATAATCTAAGGATCACATGAAAACATATTCCCAAAACTCTTGAAGAGACCATGTACTGAAGTTTGAAGACTTTTGTATGAAAGAAGTTAGTTTTAATACACAACTATAGTTTTTGCTTTCTGAGAATAAGACCTGTAAAACTGGTTCTTTTAAATTTTAATCTGCTTTTCCTCCTAGTGGAGAAAAAGAAAATCAATGACATCATTATAGTAAACCTATTAGCCCTTTCTAGGTTAAGTTGTACAATACCTCTGTGGTTGCACTGGGTGGCATGTGTTCTTATTCATGATGTCATGCGTCTGACACAGATGTCAGCTTGGCTGCGTGCATGAGTCTCTGTATGCGTATTCCCTCAGGATTACCCCGGCTCAGATCTTTAAGTGGGGACTCCGTTAGCCCAGTAATCTAGAGCCTGGCTTGGATCTTAAACAGGGACTGAGTTAGCTTGGTGATCCTAAGCCGAGGTGCTCCTTTGGTTAACACTTTGGGTTACCTTTAGCTCGGGTCTTTCATTAGGACTCAGTTAGCTCAGTGACCTTAAGCATAGGTGTACCCTGCTTGCAAGAAGTAAACTGAGGCAACACTCACTATCGAAGAAACCAACATGCCACAGATACCTGTAGAAAAGGAGGTGTCAGGCTAGGCTTTATTGCAATGTAGCACAATGGCAAAAAATGTACCTCAAAAGATTTGTTGGCAGCATTAGTACTCTCAGCACAACGGAACAGCTCAACTGACGGCGGGACTCTCCGTCACCCTCTAGGGCTGCATGAAATCTGGACTCTCGGGCTCCTGCTTTTATACCCTGGCTCAGACCTACTGACTCGGCCCCCTTTGGGGTACAAATTTACCTGGAATGGTTCACATACACCTTTTCTGATGCCACCCATACATTTGATTGGTCCACGCATCACTGGACATTTTCATCCATCAAGGTGTCAGATTTGACCGAAACATTACCTTCAGGTCTGACCACAACGTCACCTTTATCTTCTTCGTGCTAGACTGACCCAAAGCCTTCCACCTTTCAGATGCCTTTCCACTCTTGCTGTAGCTGCCTTCTTGCCAATTTCTGTGATGTCAGAAGGTGAGGTCAAATCACTTGTTGTAATGAGAAAAAAAAAAATCCGTAGTCCCTGTTCAACCCCAAGACAACTGACTCGAATTTGCATATAAATTCGCATATACATTTGAGTTCTGCAAATTTTACTCAGTTGCCTTGGGGTTAAACAGGTACTATGGATTTTTTTCTCATTACAACAGGTGATTTGACCTCACCTTCCTCTATGTGCTGTTCCCCAGTGTTTTGAATCCTAACATCTATTTTGAGCCTGACCTGATCCTATTTCGTACACTTCTCTGCATTTAATTTCCTCCCATTCTATAAATTTCCCATCTTCAATTGTGTCTGACGAAGTGTGATTTTCTCCCACGAAAGCTCATGCGATAAATAAATGTATTCTCTTTAAAAGTGCTACAGGACTCTGTTTATTCTTCATATAGGGGGTCTCTGAACTGAGACCAGATGAAACTTACACATGAAAAGCAAGAGCAGTCTGCTCAGCTATATTGTCTCAGACCTTTTTTCCTTCCTTTTAAGTGCATATGGGCAAAAGGCATCACTCCCTGCTCAAGAACACGTACAGATGTAGAAATAAAGAGGACATAATGTTATTTATTGCTTGGTTGTGTAAAGCTCATTGAGGTTGGATGACAGGCCTTGTTTTGTTCCAGATCTCAACTTTATTTAGGCACACTTCCCTATTTGTGAAAAAATATGTTTTTAATTATTTTTTGTCAAGACTCCCAGAGGCCTCTGAACATGGGCGCCTATAAATAAAAACATATTATCGTTACTTATTTTGTCCTTGAGCAGGGAAATAAAAGGCAGAGGGAAACAAATATGTGAAACTAAATGTTAGGGAAGTGGAAAAAAAAATCTTTTGTCATAAATATTTTGCATCTCTAGGATTTAAAAAACAAAAAAAAACCCAAGAACTTCTCTGTCCAAATAACTCTACCATGGCTAGTAACATTGCCAGTCTCAAGCCCAAAAAACAGAGGAGTATTCTACAGTTGAATTTGCAACCCACTCAGGTAAAACCTTCCCGCAACAGTTCAATTTAACCAAAACTTTAGGATGGTAGGTGCAGATGGAGTTCAAAATCCAGGTATGACAGATATTGATGAAAGCCAAAAAGATGCTGAGATCTCAAGATGTTGAATCCTATGACCAAATCTGTAACAAGAGTGATCACATGGCTCACTGTACAGGATTTGTGTAGTACAGGAAAGCTCATACGGGTTACACAAAAACTGAAAAAAATACCATCTGAACATTTTTTACACCAATGAGACGAGATGGGCAAAGAGTGCCCAGATGGTGTTTGGTAGTGCTACAATTTTATATTCAGAAAGAATGCATGACAGAGATGTAAGAATTATGCTGCTTAACATCACACTGAAGACCCTGATGCTTGACAGACAGTAAACAACAAAAGAGCAACAGCCAGGCAGCAAATAAGACACGTGAAGTGAAAAGGATATATGCTGCAAGCAGTTGCAGCAAATATTCGATAATGCATCTAACCAAGACAGCAAATTGATGATAGGCAACTTCAATGCAAAATGGGCAAACAACTCTACTGACGGAGGAGGAGTCACAGGCACAGCAGTGAAAGTCATCTGAACTTATAATGGCAAATAGCTCCCGAATCTCTGAGGCACAAACACCCATAAGATAAGAAGCAATCTCGTCTAGCACTACAGCATTTAGAAGTTGACATAGAGACCACCAGACAGTGCAACTATCAAACAAAGGTACCATTAGTGTACATCTAAAACCCTGGCATCTTTTTTGAAGAATGTCAGAGTCATCAGAGAAGCAAATGTTGGTTCAGATCATTATCTTTTAGAGACTACATTACAACTTAAACTCAAAAATCATGAAGATGGACAAAAAAAATGTTATAGTAATAGAACAGTTCAAGGACAAAGAAACGCAGATCAGATTCCAGTGCTATGCACTTAGCAACTTTTCCAATGTTTTACAGGGCCAGACTGATGAAAGTCTGGAAGACAGATGATAAAACTGGAAGAAGACAGTAGTCAAGTCTGCAGAGGAAGTAGTGGGCCTCCAAAAAGGCATAAGAAGGATTTATGGATTACATAAGGAACATGGGCAAGAACTGATGAGTGGAATGCACTGAAGGCCAAAAAGTAACAATGCAAGACACAGGCAGAGTCCTTAATTGTGAAAGATGCAGAGGAAAAAAAGCCAAAGAAATAAAGAAGAGATGCAGGCAAGATAGAAATGCCTGGTTCAGGACAAGGCTGCAGAAGCTGAAGTAGAAGCAACAGCACACAGGTGAGACATGAAGCTGCTTTACAGAACAGTGAAAGATCTTTCAGGAAGAACCAGACCACAACAGGTGATGCTCTACAGAGACTCTCATGAACAGATTGCAAATGCATGAAAAGCAACTCAGATAATAGGAAGAACATTTTGTTTTCATATTAAAATGTCCAGAGCCAATGATAACACACAGATTAGAGAGAAATGCCAATCCTAATTTAGAAATAAAAAAGGAACTAATAACAGCCAATGAAATTAAAGCAGCCATCAAAGGACTCAAACAGCAGAAGTTCCTGAGGTTGATAGCTTCTGACTGAGAATCTAACAAAACTCTACACAGATACACAATCTGGACTTTGCTTACAATATTGCTTTACTGAATATGATGTGGAAGAGAATTATTGCCCTTATATCAGAAGCAGAACAGGAAGCAGCAAAAAATTGACTGAATTCAATGCAGAGTGGAGATTAGGATGAATCTGCCCTCCCGGATCTCATGTAATACTCATGACAGAAGCAGCAGTGGAGGGAAGGCAGAAACCTAGAGCTCGTCTGGAACTACTCGTGGCACACTGTATCATGAAATTCCCACTTATGGTCAAATGCGAAGTGTCTACTGAAGGAGTCTGTGAGCACTGGAATGTAGTCTGTGAGCTCTGGAATGTAGATTACAGATAGGGTGATTTGACTTGTGATGCAACAGTTCCAGAAGTGAATTGCTTCTGTACACAGTGAGGCTCATCTTACTCCCCCCTTGCTTACTGAGGTAGAAGACCACTGTAGTGTAGTCTGACATTATCAGGATACGAGAGTGAATGAATGAAAAAGCATTCACACCTTCTTTACTGTCCATAACTCGATAGCACTGATGTGCATTCTGGACTCCTGAGACGTCCACACTCCTTGTGCCACACAGTTGCTCAAATGGGTTCCCCAACCTAGTAGGAAAATGTACATAATGCTTGTCCTGTCCAGCGAGGAGGAGAGATACGGACCCTCCACACAGACATGATGAGGATTTATCCACTCTAGGAGGGATGACAGCACTTTGGTAGGAACTGTCAGCATCAGGTTCATGGAATGATGGCTTGGGGAGTAAACCAACTGAGCTGTACTTGAAGGCAGCAAAAGTGGAGTCTTACAAATGGAGAGACGTACATGCACAAAGCCACGTGGCTGAGTAGGAACAGACATGTCTTGTGGTCACTTGAGGATTGCTTGTTATTGGAGCAATTATATTGGCCTGGAACCTGTCTGTGGGCAAGTATGCCCATGAGGTGACAGAGTTCATAGTTGCCCAATGAAGTCCAAAGATTGCACAGGGGTAAAATTAAACTTTTTATGTTTATGCTGACTCCCAGTGAGGAAAAAAGACAGAGTATCAGAGGTTCATATATAGGCTTCTTGGGAAGGTTTGGTGATGAGAAGCCAGTCATCAAGGTATGGGAAAATAAGGAGTCCATGATACCCGACATGTCCTGCTACCACTGAAAATACCGTGGTAAAGAATCTGGGAGCAGTAGACATCCCAAAGTGTAATAATTTCTATTAGAGATGGTCAACGCCCATCATAAAGCTGAGAAATTGTTTATGGGTAAGATGAATGTTGATGTGAAAGTAAGCATCCTTCATATTGAGAGCCAAGAACCACATGCCTTTTTCTAAAACTGGAATTGTCACTGCCACCATGATCATGCAGAATTTGAGTTTGCAATGAAGTGGCTGAGGTGGTGGAGATCAAGGATTGGTTTTCAATAGCCCTTCTTCTTGGGTCTGAGGAGGTTGATTGAATAAAAGCCTGTATGCAGATATTGCTCCTCACTGCAGTGCGAATATTGTTGAGAAAGTGGTTCCTGAAAGAAAATGGGATGAGGTGGTTGGAGGAGGCAGTGTTGCAAATTCAATCATTTAGCCAGAGTAGATGACATTCAGCTCCCACTTGTCATTATCATACTGCAGGTGTTAAAAAAGAGTACTAGACAACAACTAAATGGAATATGGGGTCAAGAGGCTCAATGATTCGTGGCTCTCGAGCTTGCATCAGAAATAATATTGCATTGGGATTGGGATGATGAGGCTAGTGTGAAATGTGGATGGGAAGTGAGACTTCTGAGTCTTCTGCTTTTTACACAGTGGTTCATAGTGTCCCGGATGGTAGACATGTTGGGTCTTATATCTCAATAAGGTGGACTGGTGATGGAACTTCTTTTTAGGAGCAGGTGTGTATACACCTAGCGATTGAAGGTATCCCCAGAGTTCTTCAAGGTGAGTATGGACTTACCTGTCTTCTGACTAAAAAGGCGAGATTCATCAAAGAGGAGGTCCTCAATGGTATTTGGGACCTCCATAGGGAGCACTGAGACATGGAGCCAGGATGCCCTTCACCTTGCAATGGCAGTAGTCATAGCTAGTATAGAGGAATATCGGCCACAATGACTGCAGATTAGACCAGTGGTTTTCAAACTCCTTTCCTCGGGACCCAGTTGAAAAAAATCATTTATGCCTTCAACCCAACAGTTACATCTTTGAGCATGCATTCCAGTCTAGCGGCAGTGGCAGTAGGGAATGCTGCGGCCCAGTACCTGGGGGTCTGCGACCCAGGACTGGGTCCCAACCTGTAGTTCGAAAACCATTGGATTAGAGAGTGGTTCTAACTACTGATTCCCTTCCTCTATCAGGGCTTGGAAACAAGTACAATCCTGTTGTGGGAGGCTATTGGAGAAATTCTCAAACTGGACATACTTCATGAAATCATATTTAGCCGAACACTTGATAATTAGCTATCCTGAACTGAAGTTTAGAGGATGAGAAAACCTCTCTCCCCAGTAGATCTAAGCATTTACACTCCTTGTCTGTGGGAGTAAACATGGGATGTTGTTGCCAGGACCTTTCCGAAATGGCTTGAACCACCACATTGGTAGCTGAGCAAGATAACATGAATTCTGAACCCTTAACCAGCACATAATGTGTCCCCATTCCTTTGGGAGCAGGAGTACAAGTGGCAGGGGTATGACACACTGTCCTAACCAGCTCCAATATGGCTTCCTTGACCAGAGGTGCTATTCTCGTAGGTCCAGAGGTATGGAGGATGTCCAAGAGCTTGTGTTAGGAGTCCTGAATGTCCTTTAGTGGTATCTAAAGATTCCCGCTGACTCTGTGGAGAAGGTCCTGGAATTGCCTGAAGTCATCTGAGGAAAAAGGGATGTTGAGGTCACTTCTTCATTCAGTGTCGACAATGGTAATTTGGGTGGTTTCAGTGGTACTGCCAGAACCAGAGTTTAGTATTCCTTCCCTTTTGGATCCAGGAATAAATTTGATGGTTTCCTTAAAGAAGAGGCTGGTGGCAACTTCCGATGGATTGAATAGGTTTTGAAGGGAGATGCTGTCCTCATAATGGCCAATAGGTAGTCACAGAGATCCCTATTGCGTGACTCTGTTAAGTGAGGCAGCAGCTGTTCCAGGGCTGTATGGGTCTCCTGGGAAATGGGTACGGGTGGTACAGGAGGAGCAGTTCCTCCGATAGTTCCAAATCTCCCAAGGAGACAAAAGGCTGACTCTGTTTCCAGTAGCAGTACCACTGGTGCCACTCAAGCGGGTCCAAGTTGCGTATGGGGCAGGGGGGCAATAAGCTCCATCCCACACGCAGGTTTCTTGGAGGAGAAATGAGCTCCCTGGAAACAAATTCTCAGTGGAGTGGGGAATACTGAATTCAGGAGAGAAAAAATGTCACATGGTGCAGCCAAGGATCCTAATCTTCCAGTTGTAAGGGGAATTCTTTCTGTTTGGGCCAGTGATGACGATAGTATCTGATGGTGGTTGGTCTTCAACAGTATCAGAGAGTCTCAGATCTTCTGAGGAGCTGGGGATGGTGGTATTGAAAAAACAGTCTGTCTGTCTGAGGAACCCAGTGTTTCTATGCTTTCTTGTTAGGTGCAATATGAGTCCTCATGGCCCAAGCCAGTGGATTTGCTTGCAGGCCTGTCAGATTTCTCTGAAGTGGACATAAAAGGAGACTTGGTGAGATGATTATGAGAGCTTCCTTACTTCCCGATTAGGCTCAACTGTGGGGTCTATACAAACTGGATTCTCCAGCACTGGAATCAGATTTTGCAGCAGTAGGCACACTCCTTGCTGATTCAATTCAATATATGTGGAGGTTCCTAGCCCTGGATCCATTTGGGGTCTCATGAGATGCACCTCAGGTACAACCACAACTACTGGGGAGAAAGGTTTCCTCATCCTCTAAACTTCTGTTCAGGATAGCTAATTATCAAGTGTTTGGGTAAATATGGGGAAGGCCTGGCAAATACTATGCCAGGCTATGTCCACGGATGCACAACATGCACTTCTCTTGGGGATTAGAGGCAGTGTTGATGGTTGTCATTGACCAAGAAGAATCATAGGCAGGAGGCACAGAGTTTGAAGCCTGGAATTCTGGGCATAGTCCAGTACGTGGACAGGGGAAGTGGGAGGAGAATTCCACATAGCCTAATTAAACTCTAAAAGGTATAAAAACTTTTAAAAGGACTAAATTTATACAAGTTATTAAGAACTATTAAAACTATGAACTGTTTACAACCGATTAATATTGTTTTTCAGAATGGCATCAGAGTTGAGAACCTTAAAAGTTCCAACCTGAACCACGTGGCAGTGAAAAGGAACTGAAGAGGTGGTAGGTCTGCCTTTCCTTTTATCACCTCGGTCAGAGGCACAAGGAAAGCCAGAGTACATGCCTGCCAATTCTCTTTTTCATGTATATCATCTTTCCTATAAATCCCTTGACCAGCCCCGCATAAAGCCCATTAGACTTGTTTCTCACTTTTAAAAAATGGAACAAAAGTCTGTTTTGCATTAATTATGGCATTCTGCAGAAACCTCTGAACGTCATTTACATTCTTAAGGCTCCCTCCAATCCACATTTGTTTCCAAGAGTGCAAGTTGCCGAGGAGCCGCATTCTTCCCAAGCAATAGAGCTGCACCCTATTCCTAGTAAGACTTTCTCTCTGCAAGTAGCTAACTAATCTCATAACTGACACTGAGCAGTTTCCCAATCTTTCCCTTTTCTGAAAAGGTTGGGGTAGGGGTGAGGGTCACGGACAATGCGGCACAGGAATAAACTGCACTGCAGTTGACCAAGGAAGCAGATCATAAAGTCCAGCACTGCTTCTTCTGACTAGAAATCCAAAAACAAAGCTGTCACACAAGGAGAAGAGGAAGAATCATATTGTCCCAGATTCTCTTTGCTTTTTAAAAGCCAGTGATCAGAAGTTCAGAAAGAACACAGAAACCTGAAAAAAACTGTTGAAGAAGGGTATGCTACCAGTGGGGTTAAATATCCTTCCTGGCAACTACCAGTTAGACATAAATTGTCACAGCCTGCTATTGGGATTATTTCAGAACTAGGATTGGAGTAATTTTTGCAGACTAAATGTCTCCAGCAGCAGAGAGAGGACTTGAGCATGGATTAGGAACTTGAGCACCTATGAGGGGAGAAACTCATTTACATGAACTCTAATCCCTCAAATAATTCCGTAATTCCCAGCACAGATCTTGAGGGATGTTTTTGACTTTGCACACCAAGATGACCTTTGCTTTTGGCAGGGTGATCAGCTGCATCCATGGATTTCTGAGTCTGGCAAGGTTTGGAAGGTTGCCTATCAATTTTTCCTAAAAAGAATGTTTACTTTGTAACATTTCTATACACAAGAATTTAGTCAAGATTTTCCTTTGCTCCTTCAAATTTCCTTTTTTTAAATTGTCTGGTACCCTTATATTTATAGCTATTCTGATCCTTAAGATGTTAAATTTGATTAGTTCAGGATTGCTTGTACTAAGCTTCCCTATTATTCTCATCCTTTATAAAGCAAATATTATTTTAACATCAAAACAAATTAAAACATGTACTACATCCTTTATGGGGTGAATCATCTTGTTTAAACTCATCACTTATCAATAGGACTGTTTATTATCTAACATTTGAAGACAAAAATCTTGTCTACTGTACACTACATCACAAATAAATAAAATGTAATCCTGCCTTGAGTTTCCTACCAAACTTGCATAAGTCACAACAGTTTTTCCAGGATACACCCAACTTCACACTTAATATAAAACACGTTACAGTGTTATCTGATAATTCCTTTCAGTTTACCAGACTCTTGCTTTATTTTTTAGTCTTAACATAAGGGTCTTGCCCGTTACAAATTATTCTTTGCATTCTGCCACAGCAAGGTCTAATCCTTACAAGTGTGGAATTCCTCCTGCATGGTGCTGAGCAACTTCAACTCCTAGTGAAGCCATTTAATATATGTCTGAAGTTATTGGAAGATGAAAGTACTCAGCACCTCACAGAGTCAATATCTTATGCACTGATTCAGATAATATGTTGAATTGTACCTTAATAAACAAATAGCCCCACTACAGTCAACAGATGTTTCTTGTGGAATCAGGTGATACACAATATGAGTAAGGGTATCAATGCATCATGAAGTCACCATTTAGCAAGTGCAGATTACAAAGATTGCATCAAATTATAAAATATTGCTCTAAAAATAAGAACGTTTTCACTTTTTCTATTCTTTTAGGGCATGGTCCAAAGCCCATTGAAGTCAACTGGAACTTGTCTTCAATGAAAAATAATAATACTTATATAAAATATTCTAATTGGTCCCCATATTTTCTGGATATTTAATAGCAAAAAAAGTATGCCTAATTCTGCAAGTGAATCAGATTGACTGCTGCACCCATACAGAGTGCCACTGAAGTCAATGAGCCCATACACAGCCAAAGAGGATTCTTCTGCATGGATCCAGTTTTGGGATCGGGATCTTATTCATTAGCTTTATATCATATATTTCAGTTTAAATGCCAGAAATGAATCCAAACAAATGTGGAACATGAAAAAAGAGCAAGATACCGTTTTACAGGGGTGTCAAACATGCGGCCCGGAGGCCAGATTCAGCCTGCAAACCTCTTCCATCTGGCCCATGACTGTGCTCTGTGGGACCACACTCTCTCCCTAACAGAGAGAGAGAGAGAGAGAGAGAGAGAGAGAGAGCTCTCACATACCCAGAGCTCCACGATCCTAGAAGATTGTCAGATCTCATGACACTGCAGAGCACTGGGTATGCAAGACTGAGCTCTGCAAGACCACACCCCTAAAAAAGAGAGAGAGAGAGAGAGAGAGAGAGAGAGAAAGAGGCTTCACAGAGCACAATCTCGCACACACAGCACTCCGCAATGCTGTGAGAGTGCCCTAGTATTTCTATTTATGGTAAGTATGGCCCACTTGAAGTACATTTAAGTTAAATCTGGCCCACCATAGCAAATGAGTTTGACACCCCTGGTTTACAAGGACTACATGTTAAATGCAGTCTTTACAAGTGTTTAAATATTGATATAATGTTATAGTCTCTTGTGCAATAGGAAAAAATAATTCTTAATAGAAAAAGGAAATAACTAACATACTTTTCATGGTCCCATCTTCTTCTTCATCATCGTCGCTGTTTATCACCATAGTCCCTAAGTCTGATTCTAACATGGTACTATTATGTTCGATCATCGTCTGAGCACCTTCACTCATTGTGCTTGTGGCTCTCATTGTGCCAGCACTCTCTGAGTTAGTTTTAACCATGGTATGAGAGTCTAGCTCATCTTCATCCTGCAAACAAACATTTATTCAGAATTATTTGCAGCAAAACATTTAAATGAACAAGTCAAAAGTTAATAGATTAGGTGTCTTATCTCATTAATTTTGTTTCCAACAGTCCTTGTCTGCAAGGTTGGCCTTTAGGACTCATTTAGTCTATTGTGGTTCCTATCCCTCTATTTCCTTTTACATAAAAGGGCCAGTTACCTTGTAATAGACCTCAAACTGCTATATTGATTGTCCTCCCCTAAATTCCAAGGCCAGTATGTATAGTGTGTGATCTCAAGGGACAAGAGTCAGTTAAGTTTGAGGATTAGATGGTCCTTAACAACTCTTTCAAGAGTCCACCTGAAAAACAGAAGGGCCAACTTGCTTATTTGTATATATTTACTTTTTAAAAGCCTCCTTCATGACAAAAGGGCAAGAGGAAAACATGTTGATACTTTGTAGAAAAATATCTGCTAAGCAGATGCTTCAACACTGTAGAAAAGAAATAATTCCAGCAAGGGATACAATAGAATTTTCAATCAGTGGCTGTAATGTGCCAAGAATGTAAAAGAGAGAACTGATGATAATCCAGTTTATGAATCATAAAATCCATATGGAATACAAATATTTGAAAACATTATTAGGAAATCCTACTCCATTTCTGAAATCAAATTTAGAATATGTGCACAACATTACAGCAATTTAAAGCATAACATGGTGTACTGTGCATTAAGTTGCACTACATGGGAAAATTTACTATCTAAAGGAAATCTAAGAGCTCAAATATGCTTCTTGTTGATTATGCAGGAAAATGATACAATCACAGAGGACTAAGGATGGAAGGGACCTCAGGAGGTCATCTAGTCCAAAGCAGGACCAACCCCAACTAAATCATCCCAGCTTTGTCAAGCCTTTGACAAAGCCATAAAATATCTGTTTATGTGAAGACTCTCTTATTTCAATCACTTCCTTTTAAATGCTAATGCTATCCTTTGATTTTCAGTCCTCTTTGGGGAAAATATAGATCAGACAAGTATGCCTAAGTTGTGGCGTAACATCATTTGAGTTCAGGAATAGTCACCACAGAACAATTCCTAATAAGGGAGCCAGATACCACTAATTAGAACTATGCAAGTTAACATAAGGGACTGTCCTATGAAACATGGGTTTTTCCTGAGAAGAAAAAAATGTAGTAATAGTATTTGTTAGACACAGACCACAAGTATGGGTCTGCCCATGAAAAAACAAAACAAAGTTAGGTTTGTAAAATCAGAAATAATATTTATAAAAGTGAAAGAAGAAAATATTTAAATAAATATTCTGCCCACAGAATTATGTTCTGTGTTTGTTCAGTGCGTAGCACAAACGAATACTGAGCCATATCTTTATGGACCAGTCCCTCTCCCTTTATTGACTGCCATCATGTTAACTACCCTTTCAGGTATGAAAGCAGAATACAGACACTTATAGGTTACATTCTAATGCTTATCAAGTAACAGGCTAGCATGAGCTGACACAGAGTTTTTGTTAGAAATATCATCACCTTGACTCCTGAAGATGAACTGCTATAAAGTAATCAAATCTCCAGTCTCAGAAGTGAGATACCTCACTCCAATTCAGGGCCTTCTGCTAATAGTGTGATGTGTTGCAGCCATAGAACTAACCCACATAGCTGTGTTTAAAAAATAATTTTTAGTGTAGATGGCAAGTAAATAATTATTTCTTGAGGATGAAAAATATTTTACAATTTTGTTTTTTAAATAAAAATATGTCACTTGTTTTCTTTTTGAAATATTTCTTAAGTATAACCTGCACTCCATAACAATATCTTTATTCCTCTGCCTTCAACAATTCCCAAAGGTACAGATAATTTATACAGGACAGTATCAGAAAGATTGCCACTATATTGAAAAAGAGTATTTTAACTGTGCTCCTCCTGGTGGTAAAAATAAGAAGCGAAAGTTAATTCCCACTGAAATAATTTTGTCTACAGGTTACTGAAAGATTTTTTTCCTTTCCAACTAAGTTACTTAAAATGCTCTTTTTGTTCTGTGTTTGTACAGTTCCTAGCACAATGGGGTGCTGATTCTTAATGGACCCTTAGGCATTATTGCAATATATATAAAGAAGAAGATGGTTATATATGTAGAATATGGATATATTAACTACATTGTTCATTAAGGTAATGTGCCCAACATGTTCTGCGGGAACCCAAAGTAGCCAAATTAACTATTCTCTCTTCACTCTTTTTGATCCAAACTTACACTGTGGGTATGGATGTAGTCCTATTTATTTTGGTAAATGTTGCAAACAAGATTTTCCTTTAGTATCTAGGTTAACTCTGCAATTAAGGTGGGGAGCAAAGTTGCTTACCTTATTTATTTGGTTGACCGATATTAATAACAGTAACTAATATCTGAACCCTTATATCTACAATAACCAGAAACAATCCAAACAGTGCAAAACATTTATACATACATATATTAATCATAGATTCATAGATTTTAAGGTCAGAAGGGACCAATATGATCATCTAACACAATGCAGGCCACAGAACCTCCTGCCCATTCCTACAGTAGATACCTAATCTATGATTTAGTGCCTTGCATGGTGACAAGTTCGGGGGGGGAGGGGGGGTTAGCTGTGTTAGTCTATTCTAGCAAAACCAAAGCAAAGGAGTTCTGTAACACTTTTAAAGACTAACAAATTTATTTATCGCATGAGCTTTCTTCAGCAAAAACCACAAACAAATTAGAAGGTGACACTGCAGAACTGGAATTCATATGCAAATAAGATATCTTCACACTGGGTTTGAATAAAACTCTTGAATGGCTGGGTCATTACAACAGGTGATCTCCCTTCTCAAGTCTCAATTTCAGTTCTTGCTCTCCCTCTTACACACTGTTGTTTATATAATCCCTTCCATACTGTAGTTTTCCATTTCATGTGTCTGGCGAAGTAAGATTTTACCCACGAAAGCTCATGCAATAAACAAATTTGTTAGTCTTTAAGAGTGCCGCAAAATTCCTTCTTTGTTTTGGTTTAATCTATAACTGAGTCACTGAAGTCTCCAAATCATGGTTAAGAAACTTGAAAGTACAGAGAAACCACTAGCAAGTGACCCATGCCCCATGCTACAGGGGAAGGCAAAAAAAACCAGGGCCCCTGCCAATCTGCCCAGGGAAAGCCCCCATCCTGGTTCCACATATGGCAATCAGCTAATCCCTGAACATGTGGGAAAGATTCACTAGCCAGACACCTAAAAGAGAATTCTCTGCACCAACTCAAACCCCATCCCATTTATCACCCCATCACAGACCATTGGCATATTTACCACCAATATGATCATAGCTAAGACCAACCAAGAATGGGGCCCTTCTGTGAAAGACTGTGCAAACACAGAGTAGCAACAGTCCTTGCCCTGCAGAGCTTACAAACTAAATAGATAAAACAGACACAGAGTGGGGTAATGGGTAGAACACACAAGCAAAGTGAATGATATGATGGCAGCAACTCTCATGTTGGTCCTACAATATATTTATTTTGTGTATTTAATTAGTCCTACAATATTTATTTGGTTAATTAGGCATGGATAAGCTAAATGGAAAGCAAAATTAAGGGAGATAAGACATGTAGGGAAGGACATTGTGAAGGGAACAGGATAGAGAAGAGGGTAGGGTCAGGGGCGGAGTGAAGCTCTGGTGAAGAGATTGTGAAGGAAAGGATTGGAGCAAATAGCCCACCAGCACATGGCAGAGAAAGTCATGTTAAAACCATAGAAAGTTCCCTAAATGTCCACAGGGCCCCAGCTTTGCCTGCTTCTGCAGCTGCTCTTATTGGCTGAAGGATCAGTTCTAAATTTTCTTTGAAAAATTTCATCGTTATTTTTAATTTAAAAAGTTGACATGATGAATGGAACAACTTGGTAACATCAACAATCAGCCTGGCAACAGGAAATAAAGTCATTCATTTCCACCCATGTCACCAGGTCAAATGGTCAAGATCAGTAGTTACTGAAAGTCATTACCATCTAACTGTTGTTCAGAGGTTTACTAGGTGGTTGCTACCTAGTACCTCGCACAGCACAAAAACCTCACTAGCACTAATTGTCAGTCTCGGAAGAGACACAGGATGAATAGCCAAGGAGATTTAACAACCATTTTTGCCTGAAAAGTGTTTTCTCTTGGTCAGAGTTGATGCAGGGTTCTTCAGGACAGTGGTATGAAACTATTACTACTTCTGCCCGTAGTATTTGGTTTTTGTTTTTATTTAAAATCCTTTTTTGTGGATTCAGCCAGGACATCAGTTTTCAGGGTTGTCATTCCAGCATTTTTCACAGATATTAGATATGTAGGTAATAGCTTATTAGACTTTAGGTGCTCTGAATAAGCCACTTAAATACAGTGGCCATTACTATTGAATCACAAAATATTATTTAAAACAAGTATAACAAATTCAAAATAGCAAGGATTACAGGTGTTGAGTGACACTTCATCCTCAGACCATTCCTCATAAATGGATAACAACAGGAAAAGATTGAAGGATGGAGTAAAATAATGGCTAAATAAGGAATGACAAACTACTATATTTTTATAGATAAATGTAATCAGACTTTTTTGTTCTTAATTATCTTTGGGGTATACCAGAAAAAACAACATAAGGATATGAGAGAAAGAGGTAGCTAACTTATTCTGGTGTGACATAGCACTGTCAGCTGTAGAAACTGTGGGTTTAAATGCAAACTTTTTCAATATCCTGGGGCACTACATAGCTGTCATTTTGAATCCTCATCCCTCTACCAATTCCAAAGGGGAAGCCATGTTAGTCTATTGTAGAAAGACAACAGAGTCCTGTGGCACTTTTAAAGACTAACAGATTTATTTATCGCATGAGCTTTCGTGGGAGAAAATCCCACTGACAAAGTCCCTCTACCAATGACATTGTCCCTCTACCAATGTTCAGATAAGGATTTTATAACCAAAATAAAGCTTTTAAGCATGAAAGGTGGCCATAGAGACCTGCTTATCAGGACAGACAGTCTAAAACAGGCAACAATGAAAAGCTGTTCAAGACTTCACAAATCATACAGTTGCAGGAAAGATACCATAGGGCTCTGCAAGTCCTGGTAAATATTAAAGAATTTTCAAAGAGGAAATGAACTTGCATAGTGAATGAGTTACAACCTTAAGTATAATTGAATTAAAGAACTATAAAATTAATTAATATAAAATTAATTGTAGAAACATAATAAAATAGTTTGCCTTTAAAATTCTTTAACTTTGCTTAGTATATTTTTTTTTTAAAAAAACCACTAGATGGCACCAAAGACGGACAACTAGATTGCAGCATATTAAGTGAAGATTTACATGCTGACAAAATTTAGTATCCTATAAAGTAATCTCATTTACTATTAACACCTCATCGTCACCTTGGGAAAATGTGCTTGTAGCCACAGCTATCTTTTGGAAAAGCACTGAAGTAGCTTCATAAACACATAATATAGTTTGTGAAAGTACAAGGCTCTAGAAAAGTTCTATATTATCTATAAATCCTGATTCAGCAAAGCACTTAAGCATGTGCTTAACTCTACCTCTGTTTCACAAAGCATGTAAGTACTTAATTTTAAGCATGTGGTGAAGTCCCATTGACTTCAGTTAACTTATACATAATCAAGATAGGAAGTTGAGGTTAACTGAAGGTTCTCCAAGATGTGCAGTCCCTATCTGTATTCCACTGTAAGTGTGTGAATGCCCTCCATGAGCATGGTGTGGGAGAATTTTTGCAAGCACTGTCTGTTGGTCCACACATGTACTCTGGCCTTCCTTGTGCTTCCACCGAAGGTATAAAGGGGGCAGAGCTGACCGACCAACCACCTCTCCAGTTCCTTCTCTATCCCAAATCCAGTAGAGATCTGAAGCAGAGGAGGAGAAAGGTGGGTAGTGGAAAACAAACGTAGAACACACAAGAACCTCCATTTACCACAAGGTAAGTAACTTCCTCCTCCTCTTTGAGTGCAGGTCCCTATATGTATTTCACTGTGAGTGACTGAGAAGCAGTACTCAAGTATGAGCAAGGTCCAAGGATGCACGGGGCAGAGCTTTGTGGAGAACCACTATCCCACAGGATGCATTGGCAGAGGAGTTCTATATTACAGCAGAATGTCTCACTAACATATGGATCTAACTACACCAAGCTGCTCCGAATGTGCAGCGAAGATACTTCCTGAAGCCACACCACTGATGATGCTTGTGCTTTTGCAGAATAAGCCCACATCACTTGAGGGAGAAGATGAAATATCTAGCAACAAAGCAGGATACAGACCAAGAGCTACTTAGAGTTCCTCTGGGATGTGATCAGGAGTGATAGAGTGATAGAAATAGAGTGATCAGGAACAGTCAACATGGATTCACCAAGGGCAAATCGTGCCTGACCAACCTGATTTCCTTCTATGATGAGATGACTGGATTTGTGGATGCGGGAAGAGCCGTTGACGTGATATACCTTGACTTTAGCAAGGCTTTTGATACGGTTTCCCACAGCATTCTCGTCGGAAGGTTAAGGAAGTATGGGTTGGACGAGTGGACCGTAAGGTGGATCGAAAACTGGTTAGATCAACGGGCTCAGCGGATAGGAATCAATGGCTCGATGCCTGGTTGGCAACCGGTAACGAGTGGAGTGCCCCAGGGGTCGGTCCTGGGGCCGGTTCTATTCAACATCTTCATTAATGATCTTGATGATGGAATAGACTGCGTGCTTAGTAAATTTGCGGATGACACCAAGTTGGGGGGAATGGTAGATACTCTGGAGGGCAGGGACAGGATCCAGGGAGACTTGGACAAATTGGAACACTGAGCCAAAAGAAACCTCATGAGGTTCAACAAAGACAAGTGCAAAGTCCTGCACTTAGGACGGAAAAATCCCATGCACTGCTACAGGCTGGGGACCGATCAGCTAAGTAGCAGCGCTGTAGAAAAGGACCTGGGAGTTATGGTGGATGGGAAGATGAATATGAGCCAACAGTGTGCCCTTGTTGCCAAAAAGGCCAATGGCATATTAGGCTGCATCAGTAGGAGTATTGCCAGCAGATTGAGGGATGTGATAATTCCCCTCTATTCGAC
The DNA here is from genome assembly GCA_007922175.1 of Pelusios castaneus. Classification (NCBI taxonomy): domain Eukaryota; kingdom Metazoa; phylum Chordata; order Testudines; family Pelomedusidae; genus Pelusios; species Pelusios castaneus. The sequence continues at coordinate 5,202,944 of ML685865.1, forward strand.
ACTGGTCAGGCCGCATCTGGAATACTGTGTCCAGTTTTGGGCTCCCCACTACAGAAAGGATGTGGACAAATTAGAAGGAGTCCAGCGGAGGGCAACAAAAATGATTAGGGGGCTGGGGCACGACCTATGAGGAGAGACTGAAGGAACTAGGCTTATTTAGTCTACAGAAGAGAAGACTGAGGGGAGATTTGATAGCAACCTTCAACTACTTGAAGGGTTGCTTCAAAGAGGAGGGAGCTAGGCTGTTCTCGAGGGTAACAGAGGACAGAACAAGAAGCAATGGTTTCAAATTACAGCTGGGGAGGTCAAGGTTGGATATTAGGAAAAACTTTCTCACTAGGAGGGTGGTGAAGCATTGGAATGGGCTATCTAGGGAGGTGGTAGAATCTTCATCTTTGGAGATTTTTAAGGCTCGGTTAGACAAAACCCTGGCTGGGATAATTTAGGGGGAGTGGTCCTGCTTTTTAGCAGGGGGTTGAACTAGATGACCTCGTGAGGTCCCTTCCAACCCTATTATTCTATGATTCTATGGTATAGCTTGACCTCAGACTCATTCTGTTATAATGAAAAACAAGCTAGGTGATTTTTAAAATTGGTTTTGTCCTTTGCAGGTAGAAGGAGAGAGTACATTATATGTTGAGGAAGTGAAGTTTCCTCTCCTCTCCTGATGCCTATGTCAATATCAAATATAGCGTATGGTGGATCTGCCATTAGCACTCCCAGCTCGTCCACCCTTTTGGGTTAATTGAAAGCCACAAGGAATGCAACTTTCATTAATAACTGACACATAGAACATGTAGCTAATGGTTCAAACCAAGGCTTACTGAATGCCAAAATACAAGGTGTATGTCCCAATGATGAGTAGGTTTCCTTACTTGTAGGCATGTTCTGATTAAAGAAAGGTCATTGGGACATAAATCTTTTACTTTAAGAATCTGCTAGTCAACTGGTGAGTAAAAAATGAATCATCATCTGATGCTGGATGCCATGCACTGACTGCTGCCAAGCAGACTTGTATAGCTCTGAGTGAAAGCCTAGCTGTTTTAAGAAGAAAATAGTCCCAAATGAGGACTCTGCTGACTCAAGAGACATATTTCTGCTGTGCCCAGATGAAACAGTGCTTCCAAAACCAATGCTAAACAGCTTTTCCTACTGGAGTGCACTTTGCTATTATTAAGGAGGGTCTGAAAGTCAGATGGAAGATGAAAGTATTATTATGTATCTGCCATGCAAAGCTGAACTATATTTTTCTTCTTTTCCAGCAATCTATATGCACTTTTCAATATATGTTGTAAATATAAATCACTCCAGCACATAATCAATATTGGCTTGCTGTGCATATTGAGTCCTATAAAAATGCTTTATAACTAAAAGATACACTGCAATTTACTTTTACTTTAAAAGATTATGCCGTAAAAAGGAGTGCAATTATTTGCTAAATTTCAAATTCTGACACCTTTTTTGAGCACTAATATAAATGCAACAAAAGAGAATTTAATTATAAAGAGATTTTAGGTTAAAAGAAGGCATACTGTATTGGTAAGGCAATGACTGATTTTATCAGTCAGTCAGTTACAAAAGTAAAATTAGTTGAATTAGTCCTCTAAAATAGTTTAAATAGCCTTCAAATAATGGAGACATTTAAAGGTAACAGAAAACATATACTAAGAGTTGATTATTAGTTCATTTCTTTAAAGATCCCTTTAAATAAATATTTAGATATGTTTTTTGTCAGCTGCCAGGCAACGAGTTACTTTACATTCCCATAATACAGCTGCCTGACCTCAAAAACAAATTCACATCACACTTCAAAAAATGCAGAAGAGAAGAGATTGGTCATGTTTAGTAATGCTTAAACTAACATTTAAACTTTGATATTGGGATTAACCTTCTGTAAAGTACTCAGCTTGCAATTTTTGCTTAATTAAAAAAATCTGTACAATTACCTCAGCACCTATCAAAACATGTCAGTTTGTCAGAATGCATTCTCATCACATAAGCAGTTCCTGTAACATGCATAAAATCAATTCACAGTGCACAATGTCCAGTCATATTCTGTAATTTAAGACAGGCAAAGCAAGTTGTTAATAATAGCCATCCAGGCTACAGGTGTGGAGTGTCAAGTTTTTGAAAGGCACATATATCAGAATGTTTACTATAAATTATGTCCCCACCACAAGATGCTTACAGAAGGTGGACAAGATGTGACTCTTCTACACCTGGGGAAAATAGAATGGTACAGGTCTGAAAATTAAACATACAGTTATACAATCTTTGTATCTAACCCATTTAGTTCTTTAAAAAAATCCCTCTCAGATACATGATATGTTTACAAAGAGAAAAGGTATAAACAAAATATGTGCTACTGTACCTATAGCTGTGTTTGTACACTGCAGGCATTAATTAAAGTTCCAGTTTCTTGATATTATAGCAAAATATACCATGTCATGCCACCAACTGATTAGTTTAGTCAATTATGTTATTTATATAGTACCATGTATAGTACCACTATTTATATAGTGCCCTGTTGAAAGGGTAAAATAAACCATATAAATAAAGTCCACCTGCTGCAAGGAGCTTTGGAGTTACTAGGTGATATGTTAAGTTAATTTTGGTAGTGTACTACTATATATCACTAGTTAACTTTAAAGTCATTCAATATCATTAGGAATATTTAAAACCAAATGGTAAGTTAAGTCTGGGTTTCTAATAAATGCTAAGAAACTTACATTTACAATATTTGGTGCCTTTCACCTTGAAGGATTCCAAAGTACTATTACATATGTAACAGCCTGAGAAGCTAACACTGCAGACCAACCCCTATGCATGAAATGTTTACATTGCCTAGATCAGTAACTCCCCCCTTCCTCTTTCTAAGGTAGATAAATTGAGATCCGTGCAACTTACTGTGAGAAAAAAATAAGATCTTAAAACAAACATTCTCTCTGCTCTGGATAAGCATAAAGACCATATTTCTAAATCTGCACACAGTTTCACATAGTCATAGATAGATTTAAAATCTAGATTTGAAGATCCCCTAGCACAGTCTGTAAGAATAAGACTTTGCCTCGATGTCCGTAGCCAAAATGTGCTCTACCTATACTACCATGCAGTGTGCTACCTACTAGTTGGATGTCACTCTCCAACTCAACAGTGGCTGCATTTCAATGATACTGTGACATATGAAATCTGTAATGGACTTCAGAATATGCACATGTATACAAAGTATACATATGGATCATGAAGTGGAATCACCTTTGCATGTTTAGGGCTAGGTTATCGCTTGGATTACGCGCTCTCACAGGGAAGCGAGGAATGAGAAGAAACCTGTGTATGCCTGCACAGTTACCTGGACCTTGGGTCTGAGTATGCAGGGGTAACTGCGCACACAATAACCACTCACCTTCGCCCCAATGTGGCCCTTGAATAGCTTATGTATTAATTGTGCCTTCCCTCCAAATGCGCTTGCCGGAATAGCTAAATTGGAACAAGGGATGTTATAATACGTTCTTGGTATCTATCCTCTTCCCTCCCTCATAGCAAGGGTTAAACAGGAAGGGATCTGGGCCTTCAATTGAGTCTCTCTCTTGATCAGCTCTGTGCCATCTAGCCCTTAACAATTTAGGCAATGAAGCAAAGATCTTGTACAACTAAAAGTGCAAAAGAAATGTAAATAGGCAGCATATAATTACTCAATATGGAAGCAGTCCTGAACATAAAGGGAGCTTAAAATCTATTCCTTACCTTATACCATTGAATTCAATGGAAAAATTCCCATTGATCTCAACAGTATAGGATAGGGGCCATGGACAGGAACCTTACATACATGATTACAGTAATTTATGTATTTTAGGTTCCATGCCACTGAGCATAATGAAAAAAAAAAATCTCAGAACATTTATGGAAGTCTTAAGTCACTTATTTTTGGTCACATCAAAAAATTAAGATGACATTTCACAACGCTGCCTGAATAAACCCCACACTAGGGAGCTGAATAAACCCCACACTAGGGAGATCGGGACACAAGAACAACTCAGGCCATGAAGCCTCACCCTAGTGAGCCAGCTGGGCATGCTCCAGATACAGGAGGGCTTAAATGGAAACATTGCCGCATAGCTAAGCAGCTAGCGGAGGGGAATGGACCTGTGTTCACTGGGGTCCTAGACTTTATTTTCCCAAGACTCAGGCTCAATTCCTTAGTGGAAACACTCCAATCATTCCAACGGGTTCAAATATTGCAGGTGGTCCAGTCTTTTTTCCCTGTGTTCTCATCATGACTCAAGTGAACCCATCTGCTTTGTCATCACATCATGATAGTGCCCAAACAAAAGGTCAGTGACAGCACCATCCCCCGCCCAGGAGCTACAGGTAATGTCAGACCACTGGGTGGTAAAGGAGTCTCATGGAGGATGGCAGAGTCCCATATTGCTCCATGCAGATGGAATGACACCGTTTTGCATTGACTTTAGAAAATGAATGCTATATCTACATTTAATAGTATAAACGATGCCTCAAGTTGATGATTAATTAAATAATTCCAGTTAATATGAAAATTGGAATGCAGATAAGGAACTGGTTAAAGGGTAGACTACAACGAATCATGCTGAAAGGTGAACTGTCTGACTGAAGGGAGGTTACTAGTGGAATTCCTCAGGGATCGGTCTTGGGACCAATCATATTTAACCTTTTTATTACTGATCTTGGCACAAAGTGGGAGTGTGCTAATAAAGTTTGCAGATAATACAAAGTTGAGAAGTACTACTAATACAGAGAAAAACTGGGATATCATACAACAGTGACCTTGCAAACAAGAATTTTTGCTTTATGCTGGGGACACGTCAGCTGGTAGTGACAGAGAATGAGAAGGACATGGACGTATTGATGACTGTGAGCTGCCAATGTGATGTGGCCGTTAAAAAAAGCTAATGCAGCCCTACGATGAATCAGGTGAGATATTTGCAGTACAGATAGGGAGACTTTATTACTGTTATACAAGGTGTTGGTCAAACCTTATCTGGAATACTGTGTGCAGGTCTTGTCTCCCATGTTTGGGAAAAATAAATTCAAACTGGAATAGGTACAGAGAAGGACTATTAGGAAGAGCCGAAGAGTGGAAAACCTGCCTTATGAGAGGAGACTCAAAGAACTTGGCTTGTTTAGCCTAACCAAAAGAAGGCAGAGGGAGATATGATTGCTCTCTATAAATACATCAGAGGGATAAACACCATGGAGGGAGAGGTGTTATTTAAGTTCAAAACCCATGTGAACCCAAAACCAAATGGATATAAACTGACCATCAAGAAGTTTAGACTTGAAATTAGACCAAGGTTTCTAACCCTCAAGGGAGTGAAGTTCTGGAACAGCCTTCCAAAGGGAGTAATGGAGGCAAAAAATCTAGTTGGTTTCAAAACTGAGCTTGATAAATTCATGAAGGGGATGGTTTATGGGACAGCCTAATTTGGCAATTGATTGATCGTTGGCTCCTGATGGTAGATGTGCCGATGGGATGAGGAAGGGATGGGTTCAGAGTTATTACAGAGAATTCTTTCTTGGGTGTCTGACTGATGAGTGTTGCCCACATGCTCAGGGTTTAACTGATTGCCATATTGGGGTCAGGAAGGAATAGGCTATGGGGGGAAGGAGGGTTGCCTTTGTCTGTAGCATGGGGCATGATTCAATTGCTGGTGGATTCTCTGTACCTTAAAATTTTTAAATCATGATTTGAGGACTTTAATAACTCAGTCATAGGTTATAGAGATTTATTGCAGGAGGGGGTGGGTGAGGTTCTGTGTCCTGCACTGTCAGGTCAGACTAGATGATCATATTTGTCCCTTCTGACCTTAAAGTCTATGGGTGCATCTACACTAGTAAATTAAGTCAACTTAAGCAGGCTTAAGTCGACTTAATTTACTCTGCGTCCACACTGGAGTTTCCTTAAGTCGACTTAAGCTGCTGCTACTTTTAAGTCGACTTTAATGCTTAAGTCAACTTCTTAAGTCGACTTAAGCAGTGTGGACACCCTAAATCAACTTGACTTAGGGCAGGGCAGGGGAAAAGGGGGCGCCAGCTTTAAGTCGACTTAAGAGCCCTGTGTGGACTCTCTAAGTCGACTTAATAAGGTTGACTTAAAGTCGACTTAGTAAAGTCAACCTAAATTTCTCAGTGTAGACACATAGCCTAAGTGGGCTGTAGAAGCACTACAATATTACTTATTTGGAAACCACTGCCCTGCCTCTTGATAACGGATCATGGACCTCTCCACTGTCTAAATTCTATATGGAACATCAACCCAAGCTTCTGGGATGGTATTTAGCCTTACAGTACTACGCCTTCCAAGCGGCAGACAGGTGGGGAGCCAAATATCAGAATGCAGTTTCTTCTCCTGTGATGAGAGAAGAGATAGGAGTACAAGAACAGCTGTGAGCCCAGGAAGTCCCACCATGCTCTAATTGGAGAGGCTTAAAAGGAAACAATGCAACACAGCCAGACATCTAACATAGGGGAATGGGCCTTTGCTCACTGCTGCAGAGGGACTACACCAGGAGGATGCATAAGTAGGAGGGGAACTGCAGCACAAAACAGGGATTCTCTCACCAATAGAGGCCTGTGGGGAGGCTGCAAGCAGCACCTACAAGCTTCAACACACCTTGAGAAGGGATAGACATGTAGGAAGGGACCCAGTAGAATGTGTTGGCCAGATGGCAAGAGGTGAATGCTGTCTCTATGGCACACAAAAGGGCCCATATGTGGGAATCTGGTGGAGTGGGCAGGCTGGGTCTCCCCACCTCTCTGTACTCCTACTGCCACAAGTTCTAACAACTAGACAGGGCTGCTGTCATGGACTAAGCACTCTGCATGGGACCTACCTGCCAACATAGCCCTCTTTAAATTTGCTTTGTAATTAACATGCTGACCTAAATGAGTGGTTCAGATGAAAGAACAAACTCTACCCTCATTAACTGATGTGTTGGCTCAAGTCTATTTGTAGAAAATACTAGCTAGTCTCCATTCCGCAAAGACCCACGGTGGCCTGTACCTAAGCAAGACAATGATTAGGCATAAGATGCCTCCTTACTCCCCTGCACTCACTACCTACATTTTCAGGCAGCAAAGTGAAAGGGAACATAGCCTCAGCAGAGCAGCTATTCTTCAACCCGTTAAAGTGGACAGGGAGTGAGCAGAACTTTTTTCACCCCTGTTGCAACAACCCAGTGAACAAAGCCTAGCAGGCACATTCAGGATGTAAATACCCCAAATATAGGGCTGGAAAAGATTACTTAGTCTCTGATTGACAGTCTGGTTCCCAATCTACTGATTGTGTGAGTGCAGCTTATTCTGGGTTTGTGACAAAGACACAACTCTTAGACTAAAATATTTGAGTTTGAGAGCTCAGAAGGTCATACGTAGGAAGCAAAACATGCCAACAAAGACATTTTTGTAAGGTCTGTGATAAACTGATCTTTTTAAGGTCATTTAATGGAGGGAAATTCTAGTCTGGCATATCGTTATTCATGGACCACCAGTAAGAATCTCAATCAACTGCAGCTCAGCAGCCTGCCAATGAAGTCTGCCCTTCTATAAAATAAGCAGCAAACAAAAACACTGCATATGAAGTCACAAAATTCCATACCAGAGTGTTTTTTGACATGGAAGGCTAAAATTCCATTCTTCCCTACTTGTTTTATATCTGACTAGACAAATACTATCCAAAATTAACCAGTTTTAAAACCGCATACTGTCAATCAGTGTTGAGACATTGTTAGAACAGACAAGCACCTGGTAAACACAGAATACATCTTATGCTCGATCCAAAGCAAACACTCTAAATGATTTGATTGGAATATATCACCATGTGTACATCATCCTAAAATCCAGAGTACATAACAAAACTTCTTTAGTTCAAGTTGTGATACACAATACACTATCAAAATGGATGCTTTTCAATTTATTCAGAACTGTCAGACTCATACTGAGATTCAAGCCACTAACTTTTAACTGAGCCTTACTCCCGTATGACCTTGGTTCTTCCAACTTCACATGTGGCAATGCATTTGCTTGAAACACATAGAACTACTGTCTTTTTCTACTGCATACAGTTATCTCTTCGTCTACATTTCACAGGCCTGCACTAAAATAAATCATTTAGAAAGGGTAGTAAAATGAAGGAAGAATGACTTACCTAGTACCGCAGAACAGCAGAAATTCAGAATAATTATTCAGGTGCCCAAATATAGACTTAAAAGCCTAACTGGAGTATCTTAATCCATTTTTGAAAACCTTAGCCTGGACATTTTTATTTACTGTAGTACACCATAGTTAAGATAGAAAAGGCATTTTTATTCTAAAAAGAGTTCACGATACTGTAACTAAGTAAAGCAATATTGGGAATAGTCATAGGAGTACTACTCAAAATGAATAAAGATGAAATCTCAGGCACTGTATGCTGAAGAACAGGTAAGAAGATTCAAAACAATTATACAGGTAAATGGAGAAAATTACAAAAAAACTATGTAAAATACAAAATACTTTTAAAAACCCACGTACATACCGAATTCTCTTCCTCCTCTTCCAGTTCCCTTTGTAGCTCCTCATGTCTCTTTGCTTTTATCTCCATAGCTTCTGCAATCAGATCTCTTAAAATTGAGACTGGTTTGGCATTCTTAATAAAAGTATGCTAGAAAACAAAACCATGAAATTATATAACAAAAACCCAATAAATACTTTTTAGCTACAACTTAATTACCAGTAACACATGTTAAAAATAACATGTTATTCAATATCACAGAGATTACCAATAAATAGTCTTTCACATTAGACAGTAATTAAAACCTAGGCTAGGGAAACATATGATCTTGCTTATCTGCTTTGCAACTAAATAAGATTTTACTTTTTTTTATTTATTTAGGTTTTTTTATACAAGTCATGGGAAAATGTAACTATATAACACAACTGCTTTATAGTTAAGGGTGTCATTTTCCAAAGGAAATGTGCATTAGATAATAAATAAATAGAGTGGTGATTGTCTGACATAGAAAAATAAACTTTTTCAGATATTCAGTTACAACATTTAATTAATCTTAACAAGCTGACAACACAAATTAACGGCCATAAGCAGAGCAGCCATTGCTGTTGCTTACTTCAACAAATCTGTATTTTAATATGCCATGAATCATTTATCATCTGCAATACTGAAATGTAAAACAAGTAAAAAATCCCTACTACCTTTTAGCGGGCAGATTATTTTAAATTTAAAACCATTTAAAATATTAATTCCCCCTCTTCATATGCATGTTGTTCTCTATTAAACACCTGCCATCAGAATAGTCCGATTTTTCCATTAGTATTTCCATGAAATTTCTCCAAGCAAGTAAACACACCTGTAGTTCTGAGACTGGCAAAGAAAGTAATTACACCAAATAAAAAATTACAACTGAAAAAACAACAAGAATGTAAGTAGTTGGCTTCTTTTTCTTGGTCTCATCTTGAATACTGAAGCTTCCACATTATTTTTTTCTTTTTATGGCCATTAATAAGATGAGTTTTACTGATACAAGCTAACATCTCTCTGCTATATTCACATTTGTAGCAAACAGGGCCATCCTTGGGGGGGGCGAACGGGGGATCGCTGTGGGCCCTGCGCTGTGGCACCCCACAGCCGCGCTTCACCCTGCTCTCCGTTGCCGAGCTGGGAGCACTTCCCCTCACCCCTGTGCTGGCCCTTCTCCTCCCCGCCCCCAGGGCAGAGTAGGAAGGCCCAGGGACGGGGCAGGTGCACAGTGCCTGGCCTCTGGGCCAGCCTGCTGCACCCTGCTCATAGCCACACCTCATGGGGCCACGGCCGGGGCTGGCCCTTGCCCGCAGCATGGCCACAGCGGGGTGGATGGGCTGAGCCTCGGCCTCAGCTCCCCGCTGCCCCGGCGGCCCTTCACCCCAGCCCTGGGGCTACGGCTCCCTGCCGCCCCAGTGGCCCCTCAGCCCCGGGCCGTGGCTGCAGCTCCCTGCCACCCCAGGACCACGGCCTCGGCTCTCAGCCGCCCAGCTGCCCCTCTCCCCCGCCCCGGGGCCGTGGCTGCAGCTTCCAGGGCCCAAAGCGCTCCCCTTCAGCACAGGGGGGTGGGGCCCTGCCGAGGCCAATAGGCCCTGGGCCCCGCTCCCCCCAAGGGACGGCCCTGATAGCAAAGTAGCTATTCAACATGCAAACTACAAGCAATTGAACCACAGTACACTGGATCTGTCCTTCAAACTTCGACTATTACTTTTCAAGTCAATGTCTTTCCACGATAGTCTCTTTCTCATCTCACTCACACCAGCTTTACACGGGTGAAACTCCACAAAAATATGTGGTGCTAATCAATTTATAAGAATGTAAATGAAAGGGAAATAAGACTCGATGTTTGTGACGTGGCATAAAACAATGGATTGATTGGCTGTATCCTTATATAACTTTGGTTATTTGGTGAAAATTAGTATTTTCAGAATTCATACTGGACTAATCAAATACCATGGTTAATATTTCAATGTTTGTAAAACTGTTTTTCCTTATATGAAATGCTGGTTCACCAGCCAGATTAAAATATAAATCTCTATACTGTCCTGCCATAACTTACGTTACAGCTTGATGCAATGATCATAGGAGGTATATGTAAGTACTCCATATCCTTATTTGTGAATTGGGTCACTTTTTCGCACTGCATACTAATATTGTAAATACATATATTTCAATTTCTTTTTAGTGCAGTCAGAAAATACAGGAAAGTAAAAATTTTATATAAAAAATAGAGAAACTTCAAGAAGAAAGGAGCCTATGGGCAGAACAAGGTTTTCTAGTCATTCTTATAAGTTGCTAGAAATCCCCACAGAAGTTCTGGCTTGAGGCCAGAAAACCAAGGAGGCTGCATTACCTTAGCAACTTAAATACTGACCTGTAGAAGTTGTGTTGCAGTAGCTCTCTGCTCAGGATTCTTCACTAAACATTTCTTCACAAAATCAGTAAACTCATCAGACCAAAGCTCCGGCTTCCGGAACGTTGGCGGTGGATTTGTGGGAATCATAAAAATAGCCTAGTTTAAAAAAAACAAAAAAAACAACAACAATAGAAAGATTAAAAAAATGAGCAAAAAAATCACCACACTGGAATCAAATAAACACATTACTTTATCCACCTTTTTTTAATAAGACTGAGAATCTGGAAGACAAATTTTAACTGGTCTAGAAATTCCAAAATGACTGAGAATCAGGAAGTAAATCCATCTGCTACCAATGTAGCTACTTCCCATTAGATTTCCTTTATTTAAATTGTACCTCATTGAGCACATCATTCTTTAATTTTATCTATTACTGTCATCAGTCTCAAGAGAAGATTTTGCCCCTTCAGAACCTCTGAGCAAAAAGTAAGGGCACTTTCTGGTTCCGCAGATAGATCTTAAAATGTTGTTAAAATATCTAAATTTAGATCCACTTCCCACCTCAACTTAATTTAAATTTTGTAGAAGAAAAATTGCTGGAGAAGGTCAAATCAATCTTATTTGCTTTTACATTCTAAAATATTCCAATGTAAGTAAACACTATGGTTCTGCCAACGTGATTTAAAACTCACTCTAGAAATTGACAAAATGCCACTGAAGGCATATTACGACAATTAAATATAAACGATATCCTGTTACTAGCTTACTGGATATGTCTCTTCAACACATCATCAAAAATCTACAGCCTATTTTACAAGATGATCCCTCACTCTCTCAAGCCTTGGGAGACAGACCTCTCCTTGCTTTCAGACAGCCCCCTAATCTTAAAAGGACACTTACCAGCAACTACAGATCACAGAGCAGAAACACTAAAGCAGGAACACAGCCCTGCAGCAGACCACGCTGCCAACTTTGCCCTCATATCTACACTGATGACACCATCACAGGGCCTAATCATGCCACCTACTCCATCAAGGGTTCGTTCACCTGCTCATCCACCAATGTGATTTATGCCATCATGTGCCAGAAATGCCCCTCTGCCTTATATATTGGACAGACAGGACAGTCTCTGCGCCAAAGAATCAATGGACACAAATCTGACATCAGAAACTGCAACACTACAAAACCAATAGGGGAACACTTCAATCTCCCTGCTCACTCCCTTAACGACTTGTTAATAGCTGTGTTGAAACAGATGAATAACAAATCACAGTTTCAAAGAGAGTCTGCAGAACTCGAACTTATATGCAAATTTGACTCAGTTGCCTTGGGGTTAAACAGGGACTATGGATTTTTCTCGCATTACATCAAGTGAATTGACCTCCCCCCTCCTCTATGTGCTGTTCCCCAGTGTTTTGAATCCTAACACCTACTTTGATTTGCTGTTACAGCCTGACCTGATGCTATGTCATACACTCCCCTGCATTTAATTTCCTCCCACTCTGTAACTTTCCTATCTTCAAAGCGTCTGACGAAGTGGGATTTTCTCCCACGAAAGCTCATGCAATTAATAAATCTGTTAGTCTTTAAAAGTGCCACAAGACTCTTTTGTCTGGATATGTAAAGGTCTTATAGAAATTGTGAAAATGGCAACTTTTTAACCCATACACCACTTTGCTGAAAACATGAAGAAATTCTCCAGGTTGTGAGGAAATATTACACTATATGTCACTTTCTAGTGCTCTTTAAGTCCATGGGATTTTGCCATTGATTTTCAGGACACTAGATTTTACCCTAACTGAGGAGCTACCAGTGTAAGAGGAGGGGAAAAAAAGATTAATGGACAATTTTCTGAGGTATCTATATGAACTATCAGCCTAACCAGGGGGGTGATTAATCAATACCATATCTTAATATTAAATACAGAGTTCTTCAATTACTGTATAGAATTACAAATAGTTGCATAGATAATAGCACATATTGAATTGAGAGACAAATTTTAAAAAGAATGTTTTATTATTCACTTCTCAAACTAGGTCCAGCTGGGATCACCATTTTTCCCCATGTAAAGTGGTGGGGGTCACGAAATCATAATATTCCTTCATTGCAACTATTCTACAGAGAGGAATGAAACTTTGGTGCAGGGGAAGGAAAAACAAAATGAAATAAATAAAAAAAGGTGGTGTTAAAAAAATGAAAATTTATTTTCATCATTCTACACAGCATAGGAAAGATGTATAAATATCTATTTGAAGTATTGATTCATGGGAGGGGTGGGAGGAAGAGTCATGAATTTGAGACTGCACCATCATCACTTACCATATTTTTGATACTCTATGAAATCTAGTATCTTGTTCAAAAACCTCAATCTAAAATTAAACTCATTCTCAAGAAAAGCTGAATGTATGTTGAATGTTGGTACAACCCAAATATTCACTATAAGTTTCACCAAAAAAAAAAAAAAAAAAAAAGAAAAAGATTTTTGTACAAAATATTTTATTTCAATTCAAATACTTGTATTTTATAAATCAGTTCATCATTCATCTAATAGTCAATATACAGTAAAACCTGGTCATTTGGTTTAACAAAACTAATACTCCTGCTGCCATAATGAAAGTTTATTTTTCTTTATTTTCTTGGAGAAGGCAGCCCTATTCCCATACAAAGGTATCCCCAGCCTGACACTTGAACTCAGATGCATGAAAAGCAGTGCTATGGACTACTGATAGGCCTCCACACAGGCCTTAAACCAGGGGTCAGCAACCTGTAGTACATGTGCCAAAAGTGGCTTTTGATTTTGAGCGGATCGCAACGCCCCGTTCCTGCCACCAATACTGCTGATACTACCGCCAGAAGAGTAGGGCTCCAGACAACCTGCTGACATGCAACCAGAAAGGGGACTGCAGACCCTCCGCCCACCACCAACACACCGCCAGAATGGCCCCCTCTCTGCCACCGACACTGCTGCTGGCGCTGTGAGAGGAGCAGAAAGGAGATTTGGGCATGGCCCTTTGGAAAGGTTGCCAACCCCTGCCTTAAACTACTAGTTTGCAGGATCAGACTAATTGTTTATCAGTATACATGATGTACTACTGCTATAAAGCAAAGGATGACAAACTCGGCTGCTTCTGTCCTTGAAGGTAATGATCTCTTTTGAACTTTGAGTTGCTGAGTTGTAGTTTTATCTTGAGATAATGTTAAACTTAACATATAATTTCTGCAGTAGCTATAAGAAACACAAGGATAAAATGGTCTACTTATAACTATTATTGATATAGTAGCCTCATAAAATGAGCTAAATATATATACCCCGTATTTGATCAGAACAACTGAACTTTTGCACACAGAACAAACAAGTTTAATATACGAGCCATCATATTGAGGGGCATTAAAATATGTTCCAGGAAAATGTTTCCTTTTTTTTATTTTCCCTTTGCAAGGTTATTTTAAACTAACTACATTACAGTTAAGAATCACATCAAAGAATTTACTTCTTTATAGTTAATAATGATTAAGAGAAGAAAATAATAATTTATGGATCATCCTTCAATGGTCAACAAACGCAAGCTACCAAAGGCCCCCTACATTCATATTTAGGAACTTAAATAAAAACGTATAATCAACCCTTTTGAAAATCAGGTCCTAAACTTGGAATCTGAATCCTAAACAGTAGAATCCTGTCTTAAATCTTGGCCTATTGTTTCTCCTGCAATATTAGCTTGGAAAAGAATTTTAGATGAATTTTTGTAATAAAGAAACATAGTATAAACAGTACAAAAGTAAATATTCAATTAAAATATGAAATCATGGTTCATTCTACATGGGGAAAAAAGTAAATTAAACTTTAAATTAAACCCCATCTCAATATAGGACATAACTAAAAAACAGGAGCTTATTTTTCTAAAGAAAAGAATAAGATGCTTAGACCGACAAATTTATATAAGATATAATTTTATCTCAAAAAACATTTTGATAGAATGTTCAGAAAGATTAGCTTCTCAGTTTATTTACTTCAACACGTTGCCTAATTACACATTTTACCGTAAATTAAGTGAAAAAATAAATCTTCCTTAAACTCTAGTGTCTGTTCAAACTGTTGATCACTTCCTTTTCCCAGAGCTTGTACAGCTCCATGTTCTCTCCTCTAACTGCTCCTTCACTGTCCTTCAATCCCTGTTGATGTGATCCCTGGCTCCATCTAAAGTCGTCTTCTCATCTTTATACCTTGTACCCTCTCCCCCATATGGCTTTAACTATCGCTTTCATACAGGTGTTCTTGAATCTACTACACACAAACACCTTTCTGGGCAAGTCACCCTTATCTCATGGGTGTATCTATTTTATGTAATTATATGGCCCCTATTACTGTAAAATTTAAGATAAATGATTTCCACATATGTGAGATAGGAAAGCACTATTCTCTCAATTTTACAGATGGAGAACTGTGTTACAGAGAGACTGAGTGAATAGCTACACTACAAAGACTACCCTGTCAGACCTACAGCTATATAGCTATGCTGGCATAATCCCATAACATAGATGAGGCCTATACCAGTGGAAAGGGTTATGCCACTGATGTAGGAATACAACCTCCCTCGATGATAGCTTCAACAGAAGCATTTTTTTGCTGACATAGCTTCACCTATACCCAGGTGTTTCTTCCTTTACAGTCTCTCTAAAATACCTCTCTCAATCCCAACTGACAAATCATTAATCCAACATGCTAATTATCTCATACCTTGGCTACTATAATCATCTGCTCCCTAGTTTCCCATTTCTCCTGCAATCCAACCAAAAGACCACTGATAAATCATCTTCATCTCCTAACATTGCAACCCCGTCTTCCCTTTCTACTTCCTACTACTGCCTTCACCTCTTTTCCATATAAAGTTTAAGCTTCCCCTATTCACCTTCAAAGTACTCTGTGATTTGGCTTTCACCTATCTGTTTCTTTTCAGGAAATTTGCTAAGCAGTCACTGGAGAAAGAAAACTAAACCTAACTCTCCAAAAATAAAATTTCTAGTTCACAGGCATGTCTTGATCATATGTTCCCATTTTTGGTCTGTAAAATATTGTAACCCCCTAAATTTAGAAAAGGTAGAGAGAGTTTTAAACACCTTGGCAGTTCTAATCCTAGATTTTTTTTAAATACATTTATTTAAATTTTAAAAAATTTGTATAGTGTGTGTCTGGCTATCCAGTGGGTGCACAGAAAACACATTTATACTGTGCTCTCATCTCCTCCTATAGCCCTAAATTCCTTTGCTTACCCAATCATCACTCTTAGCCACTTTCTTTGGCTCTATCTCCACATAGACTTTTTTCCTAAAATTTCTCCACCATTACTACCATTAGTACATCTGCACTGGTTGTAGCAATGGTGGCAGTGCTAACACAAACAGGGCTTCAGCCAGGTCTTGATAACACAATAATTAACATGCTAGTAGCTGCTAGCACCTTCTGTACACTACTTCTCTCATCACTGCTCCCAGTACTTGAACTAGTAGCAGTCCAGCAACTGTGAGAAAATTTAGGGGGAAAAATCTTAATTAGACAAGGACTTTTTCTCCTCTCCTTCCCCATTCCTATTTTCATACCTTCTTCCATACACCCTATATTCCTGGAAGAGATTCCCAAGTAACTTCTCCAGGTTACACAGGAAATACAAGGGAGAGGTGGAAATAGAACTACGACTACCTAATTTCAATCTTTAGTTTTAATCATGAAAACATCCTTCCAGATATTCTCTTTTACAGGCTAAGAGATGTCACAGTACAAGCGTCTGAATTTAAATTAGCCTTCTTTTTCTTCAACTTAATCTGTTTGCCTTTGTCTTGCCTATGCTTACAAATGCGGAGGAGCCCAGAGACATCCCTCAGGGGAGGATCTATGAATGGAGACTCACTAGTCAATATCCTAGTAAAAAGGAGAGATTGGAAGATTATAAAATATGAGTAGGATCTGATGAGAAACAGTAAAGTGAAAAAGAGTACCATTCAATTACGTTACATAATGGTAAACTGCTAAAAGTGACAGCTCCTTTAAGTGCTTCTATTCAAAAGCCAGTGAACTTGAGTGCCTCAGATTAAATGAGAATATTGATATAAAAGGCATTACATAAACTTGGTAGAGTGAGGATATCAATGGGACACAGTAATACAAGGTACGAAACATATCAGGACAGAATAGGTTGTACAGATGGGGAAGTGACTCTGTATGTGAAAGAAACAGAGTCAACTGAAATAAAAACCTTAAATGAACCAAACTGTGCCATAGAATATCTATGAAAGTAATTCCATGCTTGAATAATGATAATGCAGTAGGGATATACTACCGACCAGGATGGTGATAGTGACTGTGAATGCTCAAGGAGATTAGAGAAGCTATAAAAATAAAATAAAAAACAAAATCAATTTTTAAAAAAATCAACAACAACAGTGGGTTTTAACTATCCCCATAGCGATTGGGTACGTCACCTCACAATGGCTGCGTCTACACTAGTAAATTAAGTCAACTTAACTTAAGTCGACTTAATTTACCCTGCATCTACACTACAGTTTCCTTAAGTCGACTTAAGGAAAATAAAGTAAAATAAATTAAAATTAAGTCAACTTTATAAAACCACCTTCCTAGCAGACCTAAGGCTTAAGTCGACTCCCTAGAGTCGACTTAAGCCAGTGTAGACGTGGGGTAGCCCTAAGTCGACTTAGGGCTACACCAATGCCCTCCCTGCCGGGGGGGGGGGCACAGGGGGAGCCTGGCATGCCCTGCCCACCCTGCCCGGGTCCCTGTCCCCCTTTGCCCCATTGTACCTAGGTACAATGGGGCAAAGGCTGAACCCCCTGGCATTGGGCAAGGGGTGCCCCCCCTGCCCCTGTGGACATCCCCTAGGTCCCCCTAAGCCCCTAGAAGTCAACTTAGGCATCCACTGTGAACACTCTAGGTCGACTTTTTAAGTTCCCCTTTAAGTCGACTTTATTTTTAAGTGTGGACACACTAAGTCGACTTAAAGTCGACTTAGTTAAAATCAACTTAAATTACCAAGTGCAGACGTATCCAATGGGATGCAGAGAACAAGTTTCTTGACACTGTAAATCAGTGGTTTTCAAACCTTTTTCCTAAGGCACAATTGAAAAAAAATCATTTATGCCCATGATCCAACAATTACATCTTTCAGCAATGCATTCCAGTGTTTCGGCAGCAGCTGGGTGCACTGTGACCCAGTACCTGACCCATGGTTTGAAAACCACTGCCATAAATGACTGCTTCTTGGAGCAGCTAGTCCTGGAACCCACAAGAGGAGAGGCAATTCTTGATTTAGTCCTAAGTGGAACACAGGATCTGGTCCAACACATGAATATAGCTGAACTACTTGATAATAGTGACCGTAATATAATAAAATTTAACGTTCCTGGAGAAAGCGGGGAGGAACACCAAAGCAGCTCACCATAGTAGCATTTAATTTCAGAAAAGAGAACTACATAAAAATGAAGAACTTAGTTCAACAGAAATTAAAAGGTACAGTGCTAAAAGTGAAATCCCTACAAGCTGCATGGAAACTTTTTAAAGACACCATAATAGAAGATCAATTTAAATGTATACTCCAAATTAAAAAAAAACACAGTAAGAGGGACATAAGTGCCACCATAGCTAAACAACAAAGGAAACAAAGCTGAGAAGCAAAAAAGGAAAACTTTAGAAAATGGAAGTGAAACTCTATTGAGGAAAATAGAAAAGAGCATAAACTATGGCAGCAAAGTACAAAAATATGATTTGGGAAGCAAAAAAGAATTTGAAAAATAGCTAGCCAAAGACTCAGAAGTAACAGCAAAAAAAAATAATAATAATTAAGTGCATCAGAAGCAAGAAGCCTACTAAACAACCAGTCGGGGGAATGGATAATTGAGATACTAAAAGAGCAATAAAGGAAGATAAGGTTATTGTGGAGAAACTAAATGAATTCTTTGTATCGGTCTTCACAACTGAGGATGTGAGAGAAATTCCCAAACTTAAGCCATTCTTTTTAGGGGACAAATTTGAGAAAATGTTCCAGACTGAGGTGTTAGAGGAGGTTTTAGAACAAATTGATAAGTTAAACAATAAAAAAAGTCACCAGGACTGGATGGTATCCATCCAAGAATTCTGAAGGAACTTGTATGTGAAATTGCAGAATCATTAAATGTGGTATGTAACCTATCATTTAAATCAGCATCTGTGCCAGATAATTGAAGGATAATTTATGTGATGCCATTTTTTAAAAAGGCACCAGAAACCATCCCAGCAATTACAGGCCAGTAAGTTTAACTTCAGTACCAGGCAAATTGGTTGAAACTATAGTAAAGAACAGAGTTATCAGACTCACAGATCAATACAACTTGCTGGGGAAGAGTTCAACATGTTTTTTGTAAAGGGAAATCATGCCTCACCAACCTACTAGAATTCTTCGAGGGTGTTAACAAGCACATGGATCAGAGTGATCCAATGGATACTGTGTACTTAGATTTTCAGAAAGCCTTTGACAAGGTCCCTCACCAAAGGCTGTTAAGCAAACTAAGCAGTTATGGGATAAGAGGGAAACTCCTCTCGTGGATCAGTAACTGGTTTAAAAAAAGGGGGCGGAAGGAGAAAGAGTGGAAATAAATAATCAGTTTTCAGAATAGAAAGAGATAAGTAATGGAGGCTCCCTAGGGTCTGTATTGGGACCAGAACTATTCAACATATTCCTAAATGACTTGGAAAAGGAGGTAAACAATGAGGTGGCAAAGTTTCGCAGAGGATACAAAACTAATCAAGACAATGAAGTCCAAAGCTGGCTGTGAAGAGTTACAAAGGGATTTCCCAAAAATGGATGACTGGGCAACAAAATGGCATATGATATTCAGTGCAGATAAATGCAAAGTAATATACATTGGAAAACATAATCCCAACTATACATGGAAAATGATGGGTCTAAATTAGCTTCTACTGTTCAAGAAAGAGATCTTGGAGTAACAGCGGATAGTTCTCTGAGCACGTACACTCAATGTGTACTAGCAGTCAAAAAAATGAACAGAATGTTGGGAATCATTACGGGAGGGAGAGATGACAGAAAATATCATATTGCCTCTATATATCAATGGTACACCTACATCTTGAATACTGCATGCAGATTTGGTCACCCCATTTCAAAAAAAGACATATTGGAAATGGAAAAAATTCAGGAAAGAGTAACTAAAATTATTAGGGGTGTGGGAAAGCTTCCATAGAAGGAGAGATTAGGACTGGGACTTTTCAGATTGGAAAAGAGGAGAGATATGATAGAGGTCCATAAAATCATGACTGATGTGCATAAAGTAAATAAGAAAGTGTTATTTACTCCTTCTCGTAACACAAAAATTAGGAGGTGTCAAATAAAATTATAAGCATCAGGCTTAAAACAAACAAAAGGAAATATTTCTTCACACAATGCACTGTCAACCTGTCGCTCCATACAGGGGCTTGCCGACTCTCCCCTTCTCAGTTCCTTCTTGCTAAAAGATCCAACAGAGGGGTAGGTAGGCAGGTTTGAAATGGACATAAGCAACACACCTTGAAGAACAACAGTTACAGAAAGTTAGTAACTATCTTTCTCCTTCGAGTGCTTGGTCACGTTGACTCCAGTTAGGTGATTCACTAGTGGTGGAGTCGGAATTCAGCGAAGCACTGATTTCAATACTGCTCTGCTGACTGCTGCGTCCTCCCTAGCCTGTTGCATAACAACAATGTACCGCGAAAGTGTGGCTGGAGGACCACATTGCTGCCCAATAAATGTCTTGGACAGGGACCCAGGCTAGAAAGGCTGTTGAAGGCAGCCGGGCTCTGATCGAGTAAGCTGTCACAGCAGGGGCTAGCATTTTTGCAAATTTGTAACATGTCCTGCTGCATGATGTGATCCATGATGATATCATTTGTGAGGAGACTGGAAGACCCTTCATCCTGTCTGTCACTGCTACAAACAGCTGTGGGGGGGAGGGCGAGGGAGGGAGGCGGTTCCTAAGAGGTCTCATTCTTTTGATATAAAATGCCAGAACCTTCCTTACATCCTGTGAGTGCAGGCTCTGCTTGCAGTGATTAGCATGCAGTTGACTCATGGTGGGTTGTGGTCTGGAGAAAGGAACCCCGGCAAATATTACTTCCTTGTTCAATCACCGGTGAAGTTATCACTGTTAGTGGGATCAATACCATTCAGGGTCGGGCGGTAGACTGACACCAGCCATAATTGTAGAGGTCTCAGAGGTAATCTGGCATACTGGACTACCTGCATACAAGCCACTAGGCGTCCCAACAGTCTTAGGCAACTTCCGACTATGATCATAGGGTGATGAGTCCAGTCCTCTATGCTGATGTTGCAGAAATGAGTGCCTGGCAAGGAGCGACCAACAGGACGATAAGAAGGAACTGGAGAGGCTAGGATTGGCTGTGCCTTTTATATAGTGCTGCGCCGGAGCCACTCCAGAGGGCTCCACAGCCGATCCTATGAGTACTCTAGGGGAAAAAGTTTCCAGCGGTCCATGCACACAGTGTGCACATACCTGACTTGGAACGGACAAGAGCAATCACTCGAAGAAGAACAAAGATTGGCCTTGGTAAGTATTGGACAGTTTGTTGGACCTCACATGTAAGGCCTAATGCCTGCAACCAGGAGCTGTGCTGCAGTACCTCTGAAGCCATAGTTTGACCAGCCGCAGCCACTGAATGGAGTGCTCCTTGCAACAAAGCCTTTGCCATTGATTTTCCTTCTTCTACAAGGGCTAGGAATTCCTTTTTTAAGTCAGTTGGTATTGACTCCACAAATTTGTGTGTGGACCTTGTAAGGGAATCACGGAAGACATTGTATGGTATAGCTGACTGACACCCCCACTCTGACCGCTGTGCGCCCTGGCCATGAGCTAAGTGCCTGAAGACATGCATAGTTACCTGTTTATGACAAATTTGCTCACCTTGTGATCTCTGTGTGAATGTGTTGTAATGGCCTAGGCTACATGTGTGTGTGTGAATCCCTAGTTACTCTGTAAGCCGCCTCCTCCTCTCCCCCCTCTTCAGCTAGCATAAATGCAGGGGAATGTCTAATACATGTTGGACTTCACTGGTGGACCTTAGTCGGCTGCAGCAGGTGCCCCGGAAAGTCGCCCTAAGGAGCCCGTCCGCCGCCGTTAGGGGTCCCTGGCTGCAGAAGTGACATGTGCTATACCTCACATAATAAACAAACTTTTATTCTCTCTATCAATTGTGGTCACGTTGTCACTGACTCAATCCTCTACACATCTGCACGCACAGCACCACAGACCCTCAGCTGTTATATGCATATCTACTCAAGACAGGTTTTTGGTTTGCCACTCTGATCTGGAGGCCCCCAGTGGAGTACACTTTCCTGCCAAATAAGTCCATCTTTTTTAACCTTCTCGTCTTTCTCTTGTTTGCTCCTGCAATGACTAGGGAGCCTGGCGAGGAGTGAGTGCACAAGTACTCATACCCAGTGGATGATATAAAATATTTTCACTCAATCCTTTTCGCCGTAGGTGGAACGGATACTGGGGTTTGCCAAATTGACTTCATGGTCTTGTCAATAGTATTCATTAAGGGAAGGGCCACCCTTGAGAGTCCAGATGGGGACAATGTCTGTCACTGGGTCCATTGCCCCTTCAGAGACCTCATCAACCTGAATTGCCAGGTGAGCGACACGTCTGCGGAGGTCCTGATATGCCCTGCTGCCATTGCCAGTGTCACTGTGGTCCCTGCTACCGCCTCATCTGGGGAGGAGGAGGAGGACTCCCTCAAGGGGACAAGATATGACTCATGTCTTTCAGTTCCCATTTTGCTCTATGGAGCCGAGTGGTCTACCTCCTCCATGGTGCCAGCAGCATTGGTCTCAATGCTGGTATAGGTATCCCCAGAATTGGTACCTTGCCCCCCGGCTCAGGGTCTTGTTCAGTGTCAGGGCGAGAGATGGTCTCTGCTCTAGTGTCGTTGGGCCTGGTTCCTGATGCCAGGAACAGCAAGCAGGCAGAGTGGGGACCTTGAGCCTGAAGGAAAGCCCACGGTGTCCAAACAGGCCATTGGGACAGATTCTGCCATTGCAGCAGCCAAGATACCACAAAGACCTGAAGTCCTTCCTGGCCTCTGTGTCAATTTCCATCCTGGTGCCAACTCCTGCGCAAGGCAAAAGATTCAGCCTCAGAGCCTAATGCCAATGCCCTTCATGGCACAGCAGTGGTGTTTGGTGCCGGTGACTAGTGCTGGGGCGATGATTGTTGAGACATGAATGTGGGCTTCCCTTCTGAGGATACCAATCTATGCAGGAATAGTGGCACCAACTCCGATAGGCAACCATTTTGAGGTTGTTGCAGCACCATGCCCTTAATCGGTTCCCTGGCTACTTCAAATGTCTCCTTGATGGAGAACGGGGGAACGTCCTCCACCTCTTCATACAAATCCCTGTGGCGGGGGAAGGATTGGCCGATGCCAGACTCAACATGCTCCTCTATGTAGCCAGAGGAGATGGTGGTGCCAGTCTAAAGGCAATGCTCAAGTTGCATGGGTCACACAGCACTATCTTCTCTATATCCTGGTAATTTCAGACTGGGGGGATCAACCTCTGTCCGACTTCTTGTGTTTTTTTCCCTAGGGACTGGCAAGTGGGAGCAGTGCCATGTTGTACCTATCTTTGGTGCCAGTGTCCCATTTTGGTGCTGAGGGTCTCTGGCACTTAAGTCTTTCCTTGGTGTCAGGTCTTGTGATGAGACTGGAGTGCTCCTGACTGATGCTGTACTGGGTGCCAGCCCTGAGGAAAGCGGAGATAGTCTGAGTGCTGCCTCCATGAGGAAAGATTTTAATCTCTGACTTCTGTCCTTCTCGGTGCAGTAGCTAAAACCTTTATGATTTTTCACCAGTCTTTTTGGTGCACCTCCCCTAACACTTCAGACATGTGGAGTATGGATCCGTCCTTGGCACTGGCTTCTTACACTCCTTGCATGGTTTGAATTCAGGGGACCGAGGCATGCCTGGGCTCCTGGCCGAAAAGCCTAATCCCTTAAGGGGAACCCCCTACAACTATTAACAGTTAGTAGTTAGATTAGTTAACACTAATTGAACTACCTACACAACAATAGGTAATTGGATCGCCAGGGAAAGAAAGTTTTTGCTGAGCAAGAAATAATGGATTCCAGCTGACCATCACAAGCAGCAAGAAGAAACTGAAGAGGGGCAGATCAGCAAGCCCTCATATGGAGTGATATGGATGCATGACTCCAGAGGGCTCCAGAGCCAATCCTGCAGGAATTGCTAGGGGAAAAGACTTCCGGCAGCCGCACGCAACGCGTACACACACCCCTAATTAGAATCAACATGACCAAGCACTCAAAGGAGAAGTGGCCTTTCAGGGAAGGAAGAAAGCTTACTTCTTGAAAAGACAAAGAGTTCACTCAGTCAGATACTTTTAACAGAGGTGACAAGGAGAGATAGGCTAAATCAGACCATATATTTGTTTTGCACCAGAATTGCTGAGCAACAATTTCTTTTGAATTAAGTAACTGAGATAAGCTAAACTCATTGAATTAATTGTACCTTACTTGACTAGAACACTAATACCTCTTTAAAAAGCAAGAACATACAGCTTCAAAATAGATTCCTAAAGAGCCTCTTTAGAGAATACACAATCAAGGCTAACCTAATCACTCATGGATGACTCTTGTTCTGTTCCTGATAACTGTAGCTGAACATATATTTCTCTATCTTATTAGAAACAAAATAAGAACTGATAATAATGGAAGGACAAGTGTACATCAAGCGTTTGAGTATGATGCAGTGTCATTAGTTATATTTAAAAATTCTCAAATGGCACATAAAATTAGGTTTATATATTAAACTGTTTGTTCATATACATTTTCCCCTCAAAACAATAAAAAAAAAATTCTGAACATAAGGGGACAAGATATGACTCATGTCTTTCAGTTCCCATAATAAAATGGTCTGACCCAGTACGGCCTTTCTTATGTTCTTATGTTCTTAAAGCGAGAAGAAAATTCCCCACCACGATCATGAAAAATTATGATGAACTTTGATCAGGAAATGAAGGTGAGTGAAAGACACAGGTATGGGTTTAACCATCGAGGTGCACCTTCATTAACTTAACAAAAGAGCAGAGTGTATATGCCACACCCTCTCATATATTGCTCATGTGACGCTGTCTGGATTTAGGGGACCATGTATGACTTTTTCATATTAATATTTCATATTTGCAATAATCCATATGTGATATGCCATGTTTTATACCAATAGAAAAGTTGTAACTTGCTAGGAACATATATGATTTATGTGTAGGAATTGTATCTGTATTAAAAGATACGAATATGGTTGTTATATCTATATTTCAACCTGTGTAATTCTGGGAAACTCCCCAGACTGGATGCCTACAGCCATAGTCTCCTTAATGGCCCATTAGGAAGCTCCTAGTTATAGTGGCCCCAGGGAGAAACCTGCTCAGTGAGTCACCCAAATTGACCATGTGAGTCAACTCCATTTTGATTTGCAAAAACTCCACACTGCATGGGGAAGGCCAAAGGTGATAAAAGGCAGCAGCTCCAACTCCATTTGGTCTTCAGTCTCCAGCCAACACCCATCTCAGGAACTATTCATCTGTGACTGGACAAAGGACTGAGACCCATCCAGGCGTTGGGTGTCTACCAGACGAATTGATCATGCCTGCAAATGTATTATTCTTCTAAGAACTTGCTTTACATAGACTCTAAATCATTTGTAAGCATGTGATTCACTTTGACCCTTTAAACATCTCTCATATTTTGTTTCTTTTCTTTTTATATTAACCTTTAGTTGTGGTTACTAAAGGATTGGCTATCAGTGTGGTATTTTGGAGTAAGATCCAAACCTATATTGTTCTGTGTGACGTGGCTGGCCCTTTGAGGTCAGGAGAATCTGTCTCTTTGTTAGCTTACTTCAGTACATTATTCTGTAAAAATGCCAATATTGAGTAAAACTAAAAAAGTTAATATTTTTCACGATGAAAGGAGCTGCTTCTTGAAAGTTATTTTGCCTTCCTGTTATGTTTCCTGTTACATGTCACTTTATATTTCGAAAGGATAGTGTGATGTAATTTAGCCTAAAATATACATTTTATAAAATTTCTTA
This sequence comes from Pelusios castaneus, assembly GCA_007922175.1. Lineage (NCBI taxonomy): Eukaryota > Metazoa > Chordata > Testudines > Pelomedusidae > Pelusios > Pelusios castaneus. The sequence continues at coordinate 5,229,011 of ML685865.1, forward strand.
AAGGTTTTTAAAATCCTTCACACACATTCCCTCCCCCTCACCCCCTACCCCCCGTTTAATGTAAGTATTTCCCTGAATTGTTTTCATCCTTACCCAAAATCATTCACTCAGGAAATGAAAAAGACAAAATCTATACTTGTCTGTTCACAACTGGAGGTGAGTGAAATTCATAACACTTCATCAGCCCCTGGTCCTATGTCAGGTACACCTAGCAAAACCACCTGCCAACGTAAGTATAGCTCCACCACAGGTTTCAATTGAATTTAAAGGGAAAAAACGTTTAGTGGAAACACAGGTGATGGAGTGAAACAAGTAAACATTAATGCAGAATTTTTTTTTTATTGTTTTGAGGGGAAAATGTATATGAACAAACAGTTTAATATATAAACCTAATTTTATGTGCCATTTGAGAATTTTTAAATATAACTAATGACACTGCATCATACCAAAACTGTACTCAAACGGCTGTATAGAATAACAAAAATATCTAGTCTTAACACTAGTAGCAGAGTTTTTACACCTGTTACTGGTAGTTTAATACCCATTAATTACTGCAAGCGTCTCTTTGGAATGATGACCTTTGGATGCTCTTTAAAGCCAAGCAAGATGTACTTAAGATGGTAAAATAATAAAGTAATACACACAGAGAAAAGGAAATAAAGATAAAGGAAACAATAACCACATGATTAAGAGCAAAGATGGGTTATTAAAAGGATAAGCAAATTATATTGAGCCACAAATTTAGTTATTGCCAGTAAATTCATAACATTTTGACAGTTGCAATAGGTCAAGAATGTAAAGATATCTATCTCAAACATTTTGAAACAGTAACTGTAAATAATGCAGTTGTAAAACTACTGTACAGAATCAACCTTCACCTTCCTTGATGCTGACACTTGTAACACAACTACAGGCAAAGTTTCATATGAAACTTCCTCTTACTGCTAAATGTGATATTTTGATTTGAATCACAACTGCACATTGATTTTAAATTTCAAAGCAATATTACTAATATGATTCTGCTTGCAGCGAGTCTCACTATAATGCCCAGTGTGAGTGATGTGAAATAATCTATATTTTAAAACAAATACATTGTTCTTTTAATTTTTTCAGTAAGTTCACACATATATCATGAAACCCTAGATGCTGGCTCAACTTTCTGATCCTGGCAGAGACCTGAGACAAGCTCCTTTCATGACTTAAGAGGCAGAACTTACCAGAATTCCAACAATTTTCACCAGTCAGGCAAAGTCCAAGCTACTGCTCTTGACTAGCAAATAATTTTATATCACGTGCAACTTTGTCACCTCACTATTCAGCCCATTTTCCACATCATTAAATACATTAAACACCACCACCAGTTCCACTACAGAAATATCACTTGGGCCTCAATCCCTTCTTTTTTGACACCTGGATTTCTGACAGTGTGCCATCTTCATTATCTGAAAAGATTATACATTAGGTAAGAGTGACGACATCATCATCTTTGGCAAAGTTGTAAGTAAAGAAATCATTTAACTTCTCTTCAATGTCCCTGCCTTCACTAATTCTTTTCTTTACAGACTGAAAGACTGGCAGATTGACTGGTTCTCTCTCAGGGGTTTCTCTTTCAATATATTTAAATAATTCCTTGACATTTTATTGTTTGTTTGTGTAAGTGTGTCTTTGGCTATTTTTTCTTCAGATTTCAACTTTCCCCTCTATATTTTCATTTTATATTTTAAAAACGCATGATTCCTTATCCTTTCTGTTGACTTCATTTAGGCTGGATTTCCATTTTCTGAAGGATATCTGTGTGGCTCAAAAACACATTGAACTTTGCCATTTAACTATACTGTTATATTTTTCTTCATACTTCCTTTTTGATTTAGGGACATACAAGGCCAAATTCCAAGCATGGTTACAATGATATAAACATTCCTTGAAGTCAATGAAATTGCAGCAAAGTACAGATTATAATTTGGTCTTCACTATTTTACCAATATCAAGTAATTTGGATTTACATAGTAAATTAACCTGTATACAAGTGCTGTAGCTTTTTGTGAATGACTATCAGAAAGGAAAAACAGAACTTAACATCCAGAAGCCCCTTCTGGGGAGGGGGAGAATGGTAACATTTTACATAATTATATAAATTTCAAAATGAAGGATCCTGCATAAAAGGCAACAGGGAAATTGTTCCATGTTGGTCAAGATAGGATATGAAAGGAAAGAAAATCCATGTAAATGACTGGAACATACAGGCAATCATCTTAGATCTGGAAAGGTCTTTAGCAGGAATATAACAATAATGAATTATAAATAACCCACAGAAGGTACAAAACCCTGTAATTATTTAACTGTTTATAAAGATTATGTATACCACTTTAACTTGTAATTGACAGACAATACAGTATTACAATAATCAAGAATGAAAAGATAAAACCATCAGCAAGAAACCTGCCAAATGGGGTTACACTATACAACAGGGAATGAGAGCATTGGGTCTCACATGGAAAAATTGTCTTTGATAGAGCTGAAATGAGCTTCAAAATTCAGACAGGCAATGACAGTATTTCACAGCAGCTCCAACAATCAGAATAGACATCAAGAAGCAATTTAAAACTGGCTACAGATAAATTTGTTGTTGCTGTTCTGAAAAGTGAACTAAATCTTAAAACTGAAGGAGCCAATTTCTGAAGGCTATCTGTGTGGCTCAAACACATGTTGGACTTTGCAAGACCTTCTTTTAAATGCCATGCAAACCTTGTCCTTGGAGAGAACATGTGAGTTTCTGAGATACCAGAGACAGATGGAGTGCCCGTCACTTCAATGGAAAATCCTAAAACAAGTCTGGCAGGGTCTAAATCCAGGACTTTGGCATAGAGTAGAAATCTGCTGAGCAAAGGAACCAAGGAATTGTTCCCAGCAAGAAATTGAGGGAGGAGACAGGGTATCCCTCCCATAAGCATAAACCTATGCCAAAATTATTTAAATTACAGCTCATTCATTTTATTGTTAGATTAATGTAAGATTGATGTATATGATTTCCTGATAACATATGCAGTGAATGGGTTAAATTCAACCCTCATTTCCATCTCGTGCAAGATAATAGGGTGTCCAAACAGAAATCAACCACTGCATTTTGAATGTCCAAATGAAAATGGCAGTATTGGTGATGCATATTTATACAATGAAAAATTAAGCTTACATTTAAAAACAATACCCTTCTTCAATCAAATTGGATGATCTACTTACAAGATTGAAGTCTCAGTTAAAATTCAAAGATATCATTAGAATTAACACTTCAATTCTTCATAACTCTGTTCTCTTAGTAAATGTAACTATTACCTCTCTGCAACAGAAGGTAATGAATATGAACCATACAAAAACCAACATAACGCCATTTAAAAGTGATTTTACAAACAAGCTTTATAACAAAGGTAAAATAATACACCAAAATTCCTGACAGCTTGAGTAGTGCAGAAAAGAACTTCTGTTTCAAACAATGCAGTTTTTTATGGTGGAAGAAGAATTTCTATGTTCCACACACAAGATAAAGAATATTTTTTCAGCAAATGAGGGAAATAAATTCTGAAGCAAAAAAATACTAAAAAAATCCAATTCCAAAGGGGTAGCCATGTTAGTCTATTGTAGAAAGACAACAGAGTTCTGTGGCACTTTTAAAGACTTTAAATAAATCTGTTAGTCTTTAAAAGTGCCACAGGACTCTGTTGTCTAAAAAAATCCAAAGTGTTATTTATTACATAAAAGGTAAAATGAAAATCTGAATGAGATTTGGCTCCCCATATCTTCAGTTTTTATTTATCAAACAGAAAAGTCTTTCCAACTTTCTCCTTTCCTGTAAGAGACCAAAACTATGTGATGTTCTGTTTGCATTACAATTATACTAATTCAGTGCAGGTCACTTGCTTTTTACTGAGTCCAGATGACATTTAGTAAACTAAACATGAGCCAATTAGTGTTTTAAAAAAGTTCTGATTGCCATTGGGTAGGTCACACAGTGGCTACAGAACACTATTGCCTGAATTGCATTTTGGCTAACACCAAACATAAGGCTGAAGCTAACAACTTATACCTCTACATTCCTTCTAGCTTTCTCATATTTAAATATATCCATTTAAAAGTTTTTCTTCCCCCTCAGTAGATAGATAAGGATAACACAGTTATCAAATATTGCTGTTTTCCTTTCTACAGTCCAACTTAAAAGTGCATTGTTTGCAGCTGACAGAATATTAGCAATGTGGTTTGCACTTCATTTTTAATATCCCAAGTGGCTAACTAACCTTTTCCAGCCTGTTGATTTGAACCAAACTACAGTACAAAAGAAAAACATAGCATTGGAGATTTAGTGAACACTAAAAATAATAATAGTCTAAGCCTCTACTATTCTCCAATAACATTTGTATTTTTAAATCAACCTGAACTACCATGTAATTAGGACTACAATAACCTTTACTGATAACATATACCAGCTGGTTCCAGAGGGGGGGAAAAATCCTCAATCTTGGATCTAAGAAAGAAAAAAGCAATAATGTCTTTGTGAGTATTTTACTAGTGACAGAGTATTTACCTTTTCATGGAAAAAACACTTAAATGTAAGATGATATTAAGATTTTAATTCACTAAATAAAAAGGTCAAATTCGGACTTGGTGTAAATGAATGCAACTCCATTCAAATCAATGGTATTACTCCCCAGGCCTGAATAGCTTTCCTCATGTTTGAAACAGTTGAAAGAACACCACAGCATTCTGAACTGATATGAACGGGGTAAGATGGCATTTGTCAAGATAAGAAAGAAGGATACCAAAGTATCTAGAGATGAGCACAGACCATCCCTATCTTTGGAAAAAGTGAGCTCCTGATCTGAATTTTACATCTCAGACTTATAGCCAGTCATCTTTCCTAAAGAGTTTTTCTTATTCTTACACAGCAATCTAGCGATTTCACATACCAAAAAAAAGAAAGAATAGTGTTTGTTTTAGCAGTCACTCCTGTAATATAATCTTTTTGGTCTCTTAGCAATTTTGGCATGCTCTTTAGAACCATACGAAAAGAGGAAGGATGAAAAAGACACTGTCTGATGGGAATGTTCGGGTATGCCTCCTTGAGATTTAGTGACGGGAGGAAGTTCTCTAGATTAATACTACTGAACTTGAAATGGAGGTTACTTACTGAAATGAAAGTAATTTAAGATATGTGGTCCTTATCAATATTCCACATGTAGATTCACAGGAGCACTATATGTCCAAATCCAGAGATTTTAACGAGCAGTATCTGTTGGCCTGAACATGTGCAGGAGATCACCTTATGCTCCCAAACAAAGGTATAAGAGGCAGAGTGGTTCAACACTCCTTCAGCTTCTCTTCTTACCATAAATCCAACCAGATCCAAAGTAGAGGGTGTAAGGGGATAGTAGCAGAATACAAAGAGGGACCACACTTCTGAAAGAACTTCCAGTTACAGTAAGTAAATATCTTCTGTTTCTGAGGTGCTTCTCCCTATGCGTATTCTACAAATGGATGATTGGCAAACAATACTCAGACTGCAGCAGGCTGTGAGGAGGCTGACAAGAAAGATCCTGGCAATACTGTACATCAGAATCCTAGATCAGTGCATAACGTCTACCAAATGTGTGTGGTGCATCAGGTAGGTGCTTTTCATTATGTCCTGCATTGGGACCTCCTATAGGGATGCTACTACGGTGGCCAGGGCTCTCACGGAGTGGACCATTATACTGCAAGGACATGGAATGTGAACAAGCCTTTAGCACGCAGTAATACAGCCCAGAGCCCACTTAGAAATCCTTTGAGAGGCTATAGCTTGATGATGGGATCTTTCTGATATTGTGATGAAGAGTCCTGGAGAAGTTCTGATGAGGTTGGGTTCTTTGCAGGTAAAAGCTACTGCACGCCTTATGTCAAGGGAATGAAGTCTCTTCAGGAAAAGCATGTGAGTTTTAAAGAAAGACAGGTAAGTGAATACACTGGTTAAGGTGGAATTCAGAGATGACCTCGGGTAGAAATTTAGGGTGAAGATTAAGAGA